>PVKC010037133.1:0-13050 GCA_004027635.1 Crocidura indochinensis
AAAAATACAGAAAAGGTGTGATAGTGGCAACCGCCATTGTTTGCATAGGTCCAGAAAAAATGGGGGAAATGGGAAAAAAATCCTTGACCTGATTACAAAACAGCCTCACCCCAGAAGTTTATTGGCATAAGACAGACTCTGGGTTCCAGGCATACCAGTCCATCCAACTCATCATTCTCAAGGTCCCAGTGAAACTTTTTCACACTTTAGCTATTGTTGGTATCAGATTCTTTAAAGACTCTGGTTTTGTAATTCGCTTAGGTCAAAATAAAAATTAAAAAAAAAGTTGGGGGTCGTCTTATACACCAGTATACAACATGCTGAAACTAATCCAACTTCAGGGACCAGTGATCCATCCCCCTTGCCGCATCCCATCCAACTGCCAGGCGTCATCACTCAGTCCTCTGCTTGTCCTGATTTGTCTTTCAGGGCATACAGAGGAGCTGAGTTCCCAAGCTCTGCATCTCATCTAGCTGCCAGGTACGTGAATGCAGCTTTCTGGTGCTCAGTCCTTTGTTCCGCTTTTAGGGACACAGAGGAGGCATTCTGTCTCCCTCTAGCTGTCCTATTAATCACTGCACCCCAGCCAGCTGCTTTCGGAGGAGCCCCCTCTCCCTGCTCTCAATGTAGATCACAATTGAAAAACCAGTCACTCACTACAGATGGCAAATGTAAAATGATTGTTGGCACTCCAAAGTCTAGCTTTATTAAACACATACTGTTAATCTTTGAGGGTTCTACTCTTTTTCTCTTACTTTTTTTGTTTTGTTTTGTTTTTGGGTCACACCCGGCAGTGCTCAGGGGTTACTCCTGGCTTCATGCTCAGAAATTGCTCCTGGCGGGCAGGGGGACCATATGGGGCACCGGGATTCGAACAGATGACCTTTTGCATGAAAGGCAAATGTCTTACCTCCATGCTATCTCCCGGGCCCATCTTACTTTTTTTAATTTCCATTTGGTGTGCGTTAAAAGAGAGATAGTCTTATATGGTGAATATAGTCCAAACCCTGTATTTTAACAGGAAAAGTAGGGGATAATCTTATACACCCAGTCATCATATATGCCGGAATATATGGTAATTCCTGAGTGCAAAGCCAGGACTAATTCCTGAGTATCAACAGGTATGACCTCAAGACCAACTAATTAAATAATAATTCCTGAACCCAGAGAGAGCATACATGCTTTGTATGCAGGGGCCTGGGTTTGATCCCAGAACTGTCTGGTTGCCCACACTTCATCAGGAGTGCCATTCCCCCCCCCCCCAAGCATAGAGTAGCTCTTGAAAACTTCTAGGTGTGACCCAGAAAACAAAACATAAAATAAAACAAAAATCCTTCTCAGACTCAAAAGCTTTTCATTTCCTGTCCTTTTATTTATTTATTTATTTATTTTGGACAAAACAAACTCTCACCAACTGAAAGACAATTTGTGGGGTGGGGGAACTGGGGAGACATTTACTAACTTACAAACCCAAACAAGATACATACATCAGCCTATTTCTTTCACAATATTAACTGTTGGTTAATTCCCTACTGGCTGGTTGTTTCTGTGGACCCTGACTGGTGCCAATTAGTCAACTCATTGCTTCTGCGACGAGTTCAGAAATGAGTCTGAATAAATGTGTTCTGAGTGACACCAGGTCCCAGGTAAAGCTAAAAATTCTACTGACCATGTGTTCAGAGCTGCCCTTGAGCTCAGCTACAACTGAATCAACTGCAGAACCATGGAAACGGGAGACAAGACAAGAAGCTACTTTCATCTTTGATGGACTTTATTGCCAGTAGATGTGAATGTTGCAACTGAAGATTTAGGAGGATTTGAGGGATCTAGCAAATGCCAAAAGGGCAACTTAGGGGGCCGGGCGGTGGCGCTAAAGGTAAGGTGCCTGCCTTGCCGTGAGCTAACCTAGGTCGGACTGTGGTTCGATCCCCCGGTTCCCCATATGGTCCCCCGTGCCTGCCAGGAGCGACTTCTGAGCGAATAGCCAGGAGTAACCCCTGAGCATCACTGGGTGTGACCCAAAATCCAAAAAAAAAAAAAAAACAAAAAAAACAAAAAAAAAAAACAAAAGGGCAACTTAAATGAGGGGAGACATTCCTCTGAGAAGAACACTGCACCCTGATGAGTATCCTGAAGCTCATAGTTTTCTCCACAGGTTTCTCTTGATACACAATGGAGTCACATTCCTATGGACCCATAGTGTGTTGAAAATGACTCTTCCCAGGATGAGAGTGAGAGCACAGCGTCTGGGCATTTGCCTCGAATGCAACTGACCTGGGTTCGATCCCTGGCATCTCGTATGGTCCCCCGAGCCTGCCAGGAGTGATTTCTGAGAGCAGAGCCAGGAGTGGTCCCCTGAGCAATGCCAGGTGTGGACCAAAAACAAACAAATAAAATTGAATTGACCCTTCCTGCCTGATCTACCCAACACTCAAGTTTAATCTTACCTACCTGGCAAATGCACATATTTCTAACACTGGTCTACTGAAGAGCCATATGCCCTTCTGTACCAGGCCGGCTGCCAGGAAGAGTTCTTTATTTTGTGTTCTTGGACTTCACATTATCATCATGTGATAAAATAGTGGGGTCATGTGGGTCAGACCTCAGGCAAGTGTCAGGGACAATGGGAATTAATTTCTCCTGGTGATAATTCAAGATCATTGAAATCATGATTTTACTGTGTAGACAATATCAGACATTGGCTTTTCTTTCTTTTTTTTTTCTTTGAATTTTTTTGTCCACACTTAGTGGTCCTCAGGAAATCACTCCTGGCAATGCTCAAGGGACCCTATGGGATGCCAGGGATTGAACCCAGGTCAGCTATGTACAAGACAAGGGCTCTTCCCGCTCTACTATGGCTCCAGCCCTAATATTAAATTTTCTTAATATAAGTGAGACTCTTGTAAAAGTAAGAGCAATAAAATAAAGTGGTTTATGAAGCATCAACAAAAGAAAATAAAGAGACAATGAATCTTGCCTTCCTGTCTAGACTTAGTCTGCAACCTCATATGTTTCTGCTGTATTTTAAAGATTAAAAAAAAAAACAACAACAACACCCACCAACGTTACTGATCTTTGTGTTTCTGTTTTGTTTGCACCCTGCAATGCTCGGAAGAGCCCAGCTCAAGGTTACTCCGGGAACCATGCAGTGCTGGGGGTCAAACCCAGGCCTTGCACATGGAAAGCCTGCACACTCACCTTTAGTGGGCTCCAAAGTGCATGCTTTTTTAAAAGATTGCTCTGACAATCGGTTCCAAGGCAAGTTTTTACAATGATGGCCTGAATGTTCTTCACTCTTAGACAATGCTGCTCCAAACAGATATCTGTGTTGTGTGTTCGAGATGCCCTTTTTCTTTCATTCATAAGCACTTCCTTCCAAGTGCTTTTGGAGAAACAAAAATGGAATCTTGCCTTCACTTTGAGAATCACCTACTCTCTCCCATGCTACCCTTTCCGACCTGATTTCACAGCCTTGCTTGTCCTTACACCAGCAAAGCTTATCGTGCTCTAGCAAAAATCTCACCAACCATTTCAAACCCTGCTAAATAACCCTGTGACCCCTAGAGACCAGACTTGTCTGAGCAGACACTAGCTAGAAGTTGGGGTAGGGAAGAGTGAGTGGCCTCATGCATCCCCGAGAGCCCAGCACACACTGAGAGAATCACTATTCAGGGTCTCTCTGGAGTTTGAGCTTCTGTCTTACAAAAGACTCCATATTTGTTCCTGAGGCAGGACAAACAACCATCTGCCTGAGAGGACTACTGCTTTCTCTCTCTCTCTCTCTCTCTCTCTCTCTCTCTCTCTCTCTCTCTCTCTCTCTCTCTCTCTCTCTCTCTCTCTCTCTCGCCATTTTTGTGTTACCCCCAACAGTACTCAGGGGTTACTCCTGGCTCTACACTCAGAAATTACTGTGGCAGGCTCAGGGGGCTATGGGATGCTGGGAATTGAACCTGGATTGGCTGCATGCAAGGTAAATGCCCTATCTACTGTACTATTCTTCCGGCACCTTTTTTTCCATCAATTTTTGGGCCACACTGATAATGTCCAGGGATTACCCATGGTTCCGTGCTCAGGGGCTAAATCTGGTTCTATACTCAAAAGTGCATGCAACAAGAGCCAGAGCAGTCGCCCATGTAGGTAGGGCACTTGCCTTGTGGCGACTAACCTGAGTCGATCCGGAAATCCTATATGGTCCCTCAAGCCTGCCAGATTCCTGAGTGCAGAGCCAGGTGTGGTCCAAAAAGAAAAAAGGTGCAACTGTGCAGACTGAAGTAATGGTAACATGGGGAATTTTTAAAAAGTCTTTTCTTTTACTAGGGGCTCAGAGAGATGGCACAGTGGTAAGGTGTTTGCCTTACACGCAGCCAATCCAGGACAGATGGTGATTCTAATTCCAGCATCCCAGGGGCCGGAGAGATAGCATGGAGGTAAGACGTTTGCCTTTCGTGCAGAAGGACAGTGGTTCGAATCCCGGCATCCCATATGGTCCCCCGAGCCTGCCAGGAGCAATTTTTGAGCATAGAGCCAGGAGTAACCCCTGAGCACTGCCGGGTGTGACCCCAGAAACATTAAAAAAAGAAAAAATTCCAGCATCCCATATGGTCCTCCATGCCTGCCAGGAGCTATTTCTGAGCACAAAGCCAGGGGTCACCCCTGAGAGCTGCCGAGTGAGATCCAAAAACAAACAAGCAAACAAACAAAAAATCCAAGGTGAACAGCCCCTGGCATGTTGGAACAATGTAGGTAAAGGGAGTCGGCACACCTGGAAGTGCACAAGGGACAGATGCCAGGGACTGAAGCCGGGATCAGTCAGTGGCCTTACCTTATAGTGTTGTCTCGCTTGGCCCTTCCTTGTTCAATTGCTGTTCCAAATATTATAGATGTGTCTTCTCTGGGACATGGCATTGAGGTTCACAGAGAAGAAGGGCCTGAGCTCAGAAAGAGCAGGGAGAGAATGAGGGGAGATGGCACTTGGCCGAGCTGTGAGCTCACTCATTGCTCTGCAGCCCTCACACCTCTTCATGTCACACTGCCTGTGCTCCAACCTAGAAGCCACTCCCACCAGAAACATTGTGTCCATTGCTGCAGGACAGTGCCATATTGGTCATATTTAATGGGTTGGGTTTGGTTGGGGTGGGGTGGGGTGGGTTGGGGGACACGCCCAGCAAGTGCTTAGAGGTTACTCCTGGTTCTGCACTCAGATATCCTTCCTGTTGGATACCCAGAATTGAAACCCAATTCCTCACGTGTAAGGCAAATGCCTTGTCTACTGTACTCTATCTCTGACCCCATGTGGCTGTATTTGAGCTCAAACCTTTCACAAGACCTAGAACATGAGTTGGCTCTCCTCACAGTCTTTCAAGTGTCCCTCCATGGATAAAAATCTACTCCCTTTATAGGAATTCTTCTAAAGCTCTCCTCCTTAAAAAAAAAAAAAAATCTCGGGGCCAGAGAGATAGCATGGAGGTAAGACGTTTGCCTTTCATGCAAAAGGTCAGCAGTTCGAATCCCGGCATCCCATATGGTCCCCCGTGCCTGCCAGGAGCAATATCTGAGCTTGGAGCCAGGAATAACCCCTGAGCACTGCCGGGTGTGACCCAAAAACCACACACACACACAAAAAAAAAAATCTCTACGTGTTCTACAACTCTCCTTGGGAATAAATAAGACTTTGCTAAATATTATCTTATAGTCATTACGATGTTGATAGCATATCATAATTTTATTTATTTTATTTTCCATGTAAAATAAATCAGAAATTATTGACTTTGATAAAAATGCAAAAACAGAGAATTTTTATCATTTATTTTGTTTTTGTTTTGTTTTGTTTTGTGGGAAGGTATACCCAGCAGTGCAGTGACTCTGCACTTAGGAATTACTTTTGGCAATGCTCAGAGACCCATATGGGATGCCAAGGACGGAACCTTAGTCAGCTGTGTGCAAGGCAAGTGTTTTCCCTGCAATAATATGGCTCTGGTCCTAGGGAAGTGCTTTAAAAACATGCTTTATATGATGACCACTAGTGCAGGGGTAGGGATAGGAAAGAAACTGCCTTGGAAGCATGAAGCAGGTGAAGTTTTAGGATCAATCCATGGCTGTTACCCACAGAATCTAGGAGCTCTACATATTGGGATCCCCAAATTTACCAGCAAAGTGTGCCATGACCTACATTCTGAAGCACAAGTGTGTGTGACTTCCCCATCCTGTTAGCAGAACTGTACTGCATGGACAATCTTATGAACATATGCCAGAGTATCAGGAAATGGGATTAGTGCTTGTCTCTAATATTAAGTTCTTTTTAAAAATAATTAATATCTTTATTTAAGCACCATGATTACAAACATGTTTGTAGTTGGGTTTTAGTCATGAAAAGAACAACCACCCTTCACCGGTGTAACATTCCCACCATCAATGCCCCCCCAGCTCCCTCTTCCCCATACCCTGCCTGTATTAGATAGAGATAGACATTCTATTTCTCTCACTCACTACCATTTTCATGATAGTTGTCAGTGTAGTTATTTCTCTAACTGCACTCACCACTGTTTGTGGTGAGCTTCATATTGTGAGCCGGTCCTTCGAGCCCTTACCTCTATTGTTTCTGAGCATGAGTTCTATCATATCTCTGGCCCTCACATATTCATGGTTTTACAATGATTAAGCACAATTTAAAAGGATAAAGTGCTACAGCATTGGTAGAGTTTGCTTCCCAGGGCTATTCATAAACTGCATTGCCTCCTACTCCTATGGTCCTCAAAAGCAATTAGTTAAAGCCATTATCTATTGAAGCATGGTTTGGACATGCCCTATGGATATTCCAGTTGAGGATGTTCTAATTCACAGCCCATTGGAGGTCAGTGGTGCCCCACATTTAATGGTCTACTTGCTCATACTCTCTGCCTCCTAAGAGACTGAACATCCCAGAGACCAGAGGACTACAGGCACTTTTCTCACCTGGTCTTTACTTGGAAGAGCACAGACCAACTCCTAGAACCTACTGATGTTCAAGTCATCCAAACATTTATTCTCAAAGTGAATCAACATTTGACTCATCACGTTTAACTCCTAACTTGGACCTGGATAAGTAGTCAAAATCTATTTCCATGCCCATCATACATGTTCAGAATTTTATTTTCCCCAGTGATTATTCTCTTCCAGTTTCACACACATTTCCCAGAAATAGGCATTGCTACTGATTTCTCTTCTAGTCATTCTATCCTTCCATGTTTTTTGTTGTTTGGTTTGTTTGGGGGCCACATCCAGTGGTGCTCAGGGATTATTCCTGGAGGGGCTCGGGGGACCATATGGGATGGTAGGGGTGGAACTTGGGTTGGCCATATGCAAGATAAGGTCCCTCCCCACTGTACTATCACTTACCTCCTCTTCCCAATCCCTCCATTTTTGCTGAAGATCTTCATTTACAATGTATGAGTGCCAAAATCAGGTCTACAGGTCCCATTAAGTCCTACAACTAAAAATGCACATGAACAGCATGACTGAAGAGCTGTGTGCCAGGTAAGGAGCATATCTGAGAGTATATGACAGTCCTTGTGATAACAACAGCAAAAATAAAAAGAGAAGTTATTTTTAAAAGCATAATCTGGGCAAACCAGAGCAATAATACAGTGGGCACTTACTTTCACATGACAAACCTAGGTTCAATCCCAACACTCCATAAGGCTCCCTGGGGCCACTGGGAGTGATTCTTGAGTGCAGAGCCAGGGGCACTGCCAAATATGGAATCCCACCATCCAAAAACAAAAAAGGCACTAGCTAGGGCCTGAGAGAGCACAGAAGATAAGGAAATAGATCTGCCCTTACTGTGCAGATAGCTGATTTGGGTTTGATCCCCAACACTTCATACAGTCTCTTGAGCCCCACCAGGGGTGATCTCTGAGCACAGCCAGGTTTTTGTGACTTCAAAACAAAAAAATAAATAAATAAAAATAAAAAGCATCACACTTTTTGTCATGCCTATGATGATCTAAACCAGATACAACTCTTTTCATATTATTTTTTTAATTTCAGGGCCACACCCGGAGGGAGGTGTTCAGGGGTTACACCTGGCTTTATGATCAGAAATTACTCCTAGCAAACTTGGGGAGCCATATGGGATGCCAGGGATCAAACCCAGAAAAAGCAAGTGCAAGGCAAATCCACTAGCACTCCAGTCCCAGATACAACTCTTATTCTCTCTCAGGATCTCAGACAGGGGAGACAGAGAATACAGTAACTATACTCAGGGCTTGGGAATAGAAAATCAGATGTGGGAGGGAAAAGAGCCCATCCTATGGGCATACTATGTGGTGAGGAGTAAAACTGGGCCTCCTTCATGCCCAACCTGTTGAGCATCTTTCAGGCCTCACAGACTCTGCTCAGTTGATGGCTCTCATGGCTAGAACAGTCCACATAGAAGCTGCTCATCAGCCCAGATTCCAAAGTGAAGTTTCCATGGAGAAGAGCCACAGACAGGCCAGGAAAGAGTCCTGACCCGAAGCCCTGGAAAGCTAATGAGATTTGGGGGTGGGTAGAGGTAAGGGGCATCATTATGGCATTTCCTAACCAAATCTGACAGCTACGAAGGATTTTATGGGGCCTGAGGGACTCATGGTCAAGTCGTGTTTTGAAAAGATGAGTAACCACGATTCCACAAGCAAATGAAATAAAAACCCAAGTCAATTCTGAGAAAACGAGTTAGGGAGTTGTTTCGGGAATGCAAGTGTCAGCTCTCATGGAAAATGAACAAGGTGGACAACAGTAACCAGAGATACTGAGCTGTATGCATGTCTCAAGATTCTTTCTGGGGAATTTTTCAGTGGTACCTGCCAGAATAGGGCCCTAGGTCCAGGAGAGGAAAATGAGGTGTGAAGGTAGCACCCAAGTTTCTGGCTGGGTTTCACATAAAACTAAGAAGACTTCTAAGTGGGGAGGTATAATTCAAGATAGGTATGGGGCCAGAAAGGTTTGATGCTCATTAAACAAATACAGGCAGCTGACCCCAATTCTCTCCCCAGCACCCTATATGGTCCTTTGAGCATCACCAGGTGTGACCCCAGCCAAAAGACAAAAAAAAAAAATTGAAGGGCTGAAGAGATAGCATGGAGTTAGCACTTTTACCTTGCATGTACAAGAACGGTGGTTCGAATCAAGGCTTTACATATGGTCCCCCGAGCCTGCCAGGGGCGATTTCTGAGCATAGACACAGGAATAACCCCTGAGAGCTGCCAGGTGCAACCCCCCCCCCAAAAAAATTAAAATAAATAAATACATAAAAATTTCTTAAATAGTGATTCAGATGGCTCTTACCCTTTATTTTCCTAGTTCTATCTTGTTCTTTTTCCCCCCCTGGGTTGTTTATAAAAGAAAAGGTAGAAAATCACTATCATCTGAGATCTAAATGTTTTACATTTTATTGATAAATTGCATTTTGTTTTAGGACAATTATGTTCAAGGTGTATTCTTTCCACTTCATTATGAGTAATACTCTGGTTTAGGAGGGTTCACATTGTCATAAGGGTCTCTTGATTTACAGTTTATTTATTTATCTATTTATTTTTAGTTTTGGGCCACACCTGGCAGTGCTCAGAGGTTACTCTTGGCACTGTGCTCAGGAATCATTCCTGGATGTGCTTGGAGATCATATGTGATGTGGGGATTGAACCTGGGTTGGTCGTGTGGAAGGCAAATGCCTACCTGTAGTGTTATCATTCTTGCCCCACAGTTTCTTTTTCTTCTTCCTTCCTTCCTTCCTTTCTTCCTTTCTTCCTTCCTTCCTTCTTTTCTTCCTTCTTTCCTTTTTTCCTTTTTTCTTTCTCTTTCCTTCTTTCTATCTTTCTCTTTTCTTTCTTTTTTTCTTTCTTTTCTCTCTCTTACTCCTGACTCTGTGACCTTATAGGCTCTGGAAATAAAACTTGGGTTGGCTATATGCAAGATAAACACCCTACCAGCGTCATCCTCCAGCATACATACATATGCATATATTTCTTGAGAAAGGGAGGGAAGGACTCTTTCACAAATACCTTTGTACTTACAATATTGCTTTACACCCATGCATGAACTGCTTATTTCCAAAATGAGTAAGGTTGCAAGAAGTTAAATACCTTACCCATGGCCATCTTGTGAATGAATTAATGAACAAATGAAGAAATGGATGAACTGGATTGAACATGTTCTGTCCACTGTGAAAGTCAGTTTTCTTCCAGGACTTGAAGTTGCCTGAAAGCAGTCTGTTAATAATGATTATGCTCCTTTTCAACCACCCCCCTAATTCAAAACTACATTTTCCCAGTTTTATCTATCTTATTCTTTATAAAATAACCTTCTTCTTTTTGTCCCTTTGCAAAATTCTTTGTGGTATGAACCCCTCTTTAGAATAGCCTTTCTGTATGTCCCATGTCCACTTCCTTTTGTTTGGGGGAAGCAATTCACTCGGATTCACCTTGTAGAAGCCTCTGTCTGTCAGAACTCTAGCCCTAAAGTCCTGCTTCAATCGTGTCTCCATCCTTCCAAGAATATATGATGTCTCCCAACTCTCATCATGAGAAATGTCAAGTTCTCTCTGCAGACCAAAAGAGATTTCCATTTTTCCCCTACAGACCAATTCAGCTGTTACTTCTCCCATAACATGAAGCCCCTTGCTGGGGTCTAGCTTTGGTACCATCTCCCCTTAGAGAAGTTAATACTATCTTTCAGCCTGTAGAACGAGCTCCTGTTCCTCCAAGAAGTATGCCAGGAAAAACCCTCATTTTATGGAGATTGGACTGCACCAGCTCTTTACTCTTTATCTGAAAACTTAGATAACTCTTTGAGATTGGCAACATACTACAGCAGATGAAACTGAGGACTAACTTAATCTATGCAAAGTAGCTAGCACAGCGCCTACACTATACCGAGGATCTGATAAATGTTGACTGGCATTTCACTTACTAGAGAGATGGAGAAAACTCTCCCAGGTCACAGAGCCAAAGAGCTGGAATTCAAACTCTGGGTCACCCTTCTAACTTTGCCAAGATCAGCCAAACTTTAATTGACCATCTCTTCCTCCTTGTCAAGTGTTCTTCAACTAGCCAACAGTGACTTCCCTTGTCCACATTCCTTAGTAGTTGGAGTATCTTTACTATTATGTTTCATAGTTATTTTCTACTTTCTGTGCATTTTGTTTGTTTTTATTTTTGACTGTCTGATGCTCAGGGCTTACAGCTGGTTCTACACTCAGGGACCACTACCTGTGGACTCAGGGGATCTTATGAAGTGCTAAGGACTGAAACCTGGTTGGCTACATGCCAGGCAAATGCCTAACCCACTGTACTATCCCCTTGGATGTTCACTTCTAAGTTTTCTTTAGTGTATGTATTAATTCAAGGTGATCAAGAGCAAAGACAAGTGGTGACTGGATCAATATTTAACAACCAGCTCTCCTTGAAGGAAATATGCTGATTTTTGCTGATGATCTTTGCTGATTTCGGGAGATATAAGTGATCCTACTTGTATACAGCCAACCAAGGTTTATCCATGGCATTCTATATAGTTTTCCCAAGCCCAACAGGAGTAATTCCTGATCACAGAGCTAAGAGTATCTCTTGAGCACTGGTGTGGCACCAAAACAAACAAAAAAGTAGAATGTCGGGGCCGGGCGGTGGCACTGGAGGTAAGATGCCTGCCTTAGGACGGACCGGACTGCGGTTCGATCCCCCGGTTCCCATATGGTCCCCGGTGCCTGCCAGGAGCAACTTCTGAGCGCATAGCCAGGAGTAACCCCTGAGCGTCACTGGGTGTGGCCCCCCCCAAAAAAAAAAAAAAAGTAGAATGTCTAGGAAAGAGGGGCCAGAGCAATAGAACAGTAAGTAAGGCACTTGGTTTACACATGGCCAACTAAGGTTTAATCCTCAGGACCATATATGGTCCCCTGAGCACTTCCAGGAGTATCCCTGAGCACCTCTAGGTGTGGCCCCCCCAAATTTTTTTGAAAGAATAAATCATAAAGCATTATATCAGTGAGTCAAGAAAGGTGTGCTGGGAGAGGACTCAAAGGCCTGGAGTACAAGTTTTGCACATGAAAGTTCAAGGTTCAGGGGCTGGAGCGATAGCACAGCATTAGCGCATTTGACTTGCATGCAGCTGCCAGGAACAGACCTGGGTTCAATCCCCAGAGTCCCATATGATCCCCCAAGCCAGGAGCAATTTCTGAGCACATAGCCAGGAGTAACCCCTGAGTGTCACTGGGTGTGACCCAAAACACTAAATAAATAAATAAATAAATAAAATTCAGAATTCCATTCAGGTACCATATGGTCTCCCAACACTGCTAGGACTAGCCAATAGTAATAACCTCCAATCATTGTGTGGTATAGTTCCCAACAAAACATGAAAAGAAAAAGTAAATGAAGAGATAGTACAGAACTAAGACACTCACTTTGCATGCATTTACTCCAATTTGATCCCCAGAACCACATATGGTTCCCTGCACTCCCCAGAGTGACCCCTGAGCACAAAACCAGGAATAATCCCTAAGTATAATCAGGAATGCAAAATAAAATAATAGCAAAATAATAATGTAGAAATTAAGAGATACAATGAAAGAATCAGCACTCACAGAACTAAGCATAAAAGAATACTATGAAAGCTATAAATTAATAAAGATATCAACAAAGGAACAGAAACTCATAAATAAAATAAAAAGAGTTAGAAACATTGTAAAGGAACCAAATAGAGTTTGTACAGATAAAATTTAGACACTGAAATAGAAAATTCAACCAGTAGGGTAGTGCAGAAAGAAGACAACTGTGAAGAAAAATCCATAAACCAAAAGACAGATTTGTGGTAATTTCTCAAATTCAAGCAGAACAGAGAAACTATGAAATTGTAGGTAAGAGCTATGGAAAATAGTGACTGGCAAGCAAGTACAGTAGGTAAAGTGCTTGCCTTGTAGATGGCCAACGCGTGTGGAAAATAGATCATACATATTAAGGAGAAATTAAAGAGAAAAGAGAATGAGAAAAAAGGCAAGACGTTGATATTTTCTATTCTTTTTTTTTTTTTTTTTTTTTTTTTTTT
>PVKC010037134.1:0-13058 GCA_004027635.1 Crocidura indochinensis
CTTCTTCTTCTTCTTCTTCTTCTCCTTCTCCTTCTCCTTCTCCTCCTTCTCCTTCTCCTCCTCCTCCTTCTCCTCCTCCTCCTCCTCCTCTTCTTCCTTCCTTCCTTCCTTCTTCTTTTTTTTTTTTAATGCTTTGACTCTTCTTGATAGAGAAATGTTTCCTCAGTGCATTAAGAAAAGTGTCAAACTCTGATTGTCAGGTAAATGCAAACCACAGATAGGGAGGCTTGATACACAAAGTCTTACTGTTGGTTGCAGCCAACATTCCACAGAACTTGATGGATAGTAGTAGAAGAGCAGTACCTTGTGTGGCAAACTTAGTTTTTTGGGAGGAGTTTAAGTCTCCTTGTTCAGGTGTAATTTGCCCAAAAGGACTGCTGGATGGGTCTTGAGTGGAAACCAAATGCCCTTATTTTGTCTTAATGTCTGAGGTGCTGATAAGCAGATGATGTTTGTGGACTTGTGCAATGGAGCCAAGTTTTATTCCCCGCCTACTGTGTCCCTAGGAGCACCGCTGCTGTATGCCTTACACCCCCATCTGCATTGCCAAGGCCGTGAAGAATTCTGCTGAGTCTGAAGGCATGAGGCAGGCTCATGTGAGTACAACAGGCTTTGCAGGGGAGTGGATGCAGTACAGGCTTTTTTTTCCTCACCTGCCTATGGCATTGAACTTTACAGAGTGAGAACCTCTTAGCCTGCAGAGTTCATGGAGAATGAAATAATGTTTTCGATGGGCTACAGCTCTGCAAGGTGTGACATAGAACACAGATTGATTGCGGTGAAGATGAGACCTTTGGAAAGAGCCACGTCGTGTTCAAGACTAGCAGAGGCTCTAAAATAATTTGGAGTTTAGAGATGGGTTTTGGGTAGGGCCTGTCTTATTCTGACCCAGTTTTGGACAGGCCTTGAACCCTCTGAGTGAGCTGTGAGCACTCAATGGGACCTTCCTGACTGCCTGAACTCTTAACAGCAGGGGGACCTTTCCCCTGCAGTTGAAGTTGCTGAAACAGTGTTTGTAGGAAATGCCCAAGAGCTGTGAGCCATTGTGCTGCTAGTTGGGGGTAGGGGGTGGGGGTCCTGTAAGTGCACCTCTCCATTTCACATCAGGCCAGGGCAGGGCTTTGAATCCACCCCTCAGATTTCTAAAGATGAATTAAAAATTATCCCCATTGTTTATACAGATTAAAGATGCTGTTGCCCTCTGTGAACTCTTTAACTGGCTGGAGAAGGAGGTTGGTTTTTAAATCTTTGTTAAATTCATGGATGTAAGGTTTCTCAGAAATTTACCAACTCATGACTCTCATTGTGGTACTTTGCATGCTCTGCTGACCAGATGCCTAAGATCTTGATTTAATTAAATATATTTTAACATTGTTTCAGGCAATTTGGTACATGTAAATACAAATTCTTTGATTGTAAGACATAGTAATCAGGCTACAAAACAGAACGAGTCCTTTTATTTTTATTAAATTGGACAATTGGGAATTGTAACTAAGTGGAATATCATTATGAAGAAGAACAAGAGTGTATTAGGGAAAAAAAGATTATTGTATACATTTTGACTGTGCACTAAAGCCATAAAACTTCTGATATTAAGTTCACAGTTGAATATTAGCTTCTTGCTCATTCACTTTCTGCTGATGATAAAAGGTAGTGCTTTTATAATCTTTGTTATCTCTTTGTTTTGTTATTGAACAATATCATGTTACCTTTACATATTATGTAAACAAATCTTTAAAGATTAATTGGAAGAAGGGATTTTTTTACTATTTTTTACTGGGGTGACAATTTTTTCCCCTCGAGTCACTCCATTTTTTGTATCTTGCAGTGTATGGTTACTCTTTATTCTCTATCATGTGAGTGTTTTGGGTTTTTTGGGGGGTACACCTGGTGGTGCTTAGGGGTTATTCCTGGCTCTGTGCTCAGGAATCACTCCTGGTAGGCTTGGGGAATTATATGGGATGTCAAGGATTGAACGCGGGTCAGCTGCATGCAAGGTAAATGCCCTACCCACTGTAATATCACTCTATCATTCCGGCCTCCATGTTAGCATTTTTACTGGATTTGAGGCCTTCAAATGATCCAAATGGAATCTGTGTTTGCTGAGTAAATTAACTTATTTTATCATTTCTGTTTTCAAAATATTGTTTTAAATTGGTTTTACTATTATTACCCTGTAATAATCTTTTTTAAAATTTTTTAGGTTAAATTTGTTAAAATGATATTCTAGGATGGGAGGCTTTTTACTTTAAACTTAGGTGTATTGAGTTTTGGGAGGCATTATACTGACGCAAAAATAGTTGTATGGAAAATTATGTGGCTAGGAATGTTTCTACTTCGGATAATTTGGGTGGACACCTTTGGAAATTCCCTTGGTGTTTCAGATGAGGTACATCTGATTTCTGTAGATTGGATATCTGGACCTAGGAATTTGGAAAAAGCCAATTTTTATTGTACTTCCTTTGGAGCTGGAGACACTTAAGACTTATGCCACCTGATGACTTATAAACAACTTCTTTCTAGGTGCCCAAAGGTGACGTAACAGAGATTTCAGCTGCTGACAAAGCAGAGGAATTTCGTAGGTAAGGATCCATCTGGGGTACTGGGAATCTTGTGCTCATTTCCATGGTGAGTCAAACAAGGTTGGGAGGACCCTGATTCTTGGCATAGAAAAATCCTTTCAATTCATTCTCTGCTCTATTTCTGTGTTCAGGCAACAGGCTGACTTTGTGGACCTGAGCTTCCCAACGATATCCAGCACAGGACCCAATGGCGCCATCATTCACTATGCGTAAGGCATGCGGAGGAGCACACTTCTTGGCTTTGTTGCTGTTTCTGCCCAAGAGCCTGAGCAAGGGAGAGGCATTGTTGTACCTGAGGCTCTAGTATCCACCTCCATGTGTTTGTTAAAGACACTTCTGCTATGGGAAGTAAGGCCATTAAGGTCTTAATTTCTGTGAATCCTCAAGCTTCTGCCTTTTGGATTCACATTTGGTGTTGACAGTCCATGATGTTGTCAAGTAGATAGGCCCTCTTCTCTGGCTCTAAAGCTGTATTTATAGTTCCTGCATCTTAATGATGGGCATTTTTCACTGTCTTCTATCCCTCTTGTGACAGTTTTCTTGATGTACTATATCTGAAATCTTTTGATCATCATAGTTTGAAAAAATACCATTATTTTGAGAGTAATCTTATGTGTTAGGAATATAATTAACACTTTCTTTTTCTTCCCTTTGGACCTGAGTGTGGCACTCCAGCCAATGGGGATTTTTAAAATTGTGTTCAAGAGTGCACAGGCCCACAGAGCTGAACATTCTTGAACTGAGAGACAACAGGAGGCACAGCTAAGTTTAGGACTAATAAATTAGCTTTTGGAAGTGGTAGGAAAGGAAATCTGGCTTAGCCATTGGACATTAGGTCGATGGATTTACTTTGTCTTGGACATTTTGAGTTCTTTGCTCCCATCTATAATCTGCAGTGAAAGAACACCGGTGTCTTTCATGTCTTGGCTTTTTTTTTTTTTTTTTTTAAAGTAGTGGTGTTTAGTTTTCTGTCTTAGGACAGTTTGAATCTGTGTGGGAGATAGTCACAGATGACATTTTCTATCTATCAGATTAATGCTTCTAGTCCAATATTAAAAGATGAAAAGTATGTTAGTTTTAGTCATGTTTAACTCCAGTGATGAATTTGCTGGCTGGGATACTAGCCTAGAGCTTTGCCCATAATTGATACATTAAAACATTTCAGACTAGAGGTAAATTGCTTCCCCTATGCTGTTTCTTTGTTGTGATCATTGGAAGAGAGGCAGAGTGTTAGAACTAGATTAAAATCTGCTTGTCTGGGCCCGGGAGATAGCATGGAGGTAAGGCGTTTGCCTTTCATGCAAAAGGACATCAGTTCGAATCCTGGTGCCCCATATGGACTCCTGTGCCTGCCAGGAGCAATTTCTGAGCATGGAACCAGGAGTAACCCCTGAGCACTGCCAGGTGATACCCAAAAAAACAAACAAAACAAACAAACAAACAAAAAAAATCTGCTTGTCTTCTGAAGTTGTTTAGCCTACCCTTATTTCTCAAGATAATTTCTGAAAGGATGGAGAACCCCTTGGTATGGGGACACATAGGGAGACACCTGATGTGTCAGGACCAAGTGAGGGACCTGGAAGGATCCCTATTTTAGACCCCCCAAGACAAGTGACACTGGATTGATTGCTCTTTGTGTCTGTGACTTTAGTTTGTTCCCATTGCTTCTCTTGATTATTAGTTCTGTGGTTTTTACCATCATCTCTCAAAAACAATTTGTGTTTGTTCCAGACATAAATGGAATTAGAGACAAAGAAATCCATTAACCTTCCTCTTCTTCAACTCTCTATTGGAGAGATAATAGATTGATTGGGGTCTTGAAAAGTAGAAGGTTAATCTTAGTTGGAGCAATTTATTGGGTAGTAACTTAATTTTGGTATAGTTTGAGATTTATATAAGTTGCAGGCAGGAATAAGTACAAGACACTCTATGTCATCTTCCAGATTCAGATTCATTTGTGGAATAATTAATTTTAATTTTCTTTCTTAGGCCAGTCCCTGAGACAAATAGGACATTGTCACTTGAAGAGGTGTATCTCATTGACTCAGGTGCTCAGTACAAGTAAGTAAACCAGGCTGCCTTAGAACTTGACTTGGCTGGGTGAAGGCAGTTTAGTAGCCGCATATGCCAGGCACTAGCTGGTAATCTCATGCTGCTTGGGCCACTTGTGGAGACATTTTTGTGCCTTGGCCTTATTTTTAACCTTTAATTGAATAGTCCAGTTCTGTTCATTGCTTTCACAAAGGACTGTCTGATAGATATGTTTAGTCTTTGGCTAGAAGTTGCTAAATACTCAATAAATAGTTGAAAGTAATTGTTTCAGAATCCTTGGAATGTCTCCTGCCCCAATCTGTAAATTGTCTGCTAGTTTCCTGTATTTACAGCAGACTTTGTGAATAGAAGTGAGGGATTAATTTTGAGTGACTCAATTAGAAACAGGCATTTCCCTGAATTTCTGAATGTCCTTTTTCATGTCCTGCTGCCTTCACAATCATCTTGAATCAATTCTCAGAGGAGAAATCAAGATTTGGTTGGGATGTAGGGCGAGCCCAATTGCAGGTTGTATCTACCCTTGTGTATTGTGAATGCTGATGCTGTAAATATTTGTTTTCAATTCTTTGGGGATGTGTTCCTAGGAGTGAAATTGCTGGGCCATATGGTAACTTCATGTTTAACTTCTTAAGGAAATGCAAATTGTTTTTGGAAGTGACACCTTATTTTATATGTCTGCCAACAATACTTGTGAGTTTGTGTTTCTCCATATCATGTTTGATCAAAAATGTATTTTAACAGAAAGCACTAATGTGTCCTTTCTTTTGGAAAGGGATGGAACTACAGATGTGACCCGGACCATGCATTTTGGGACCCCCACGGCCTATGAGAAGGTACAGAGTGACAGAGACCTTGAGAGGACTCTCTCTCTTAGGAAGAGCATTGCTTTTATGAGAAGGGGTTGCATAAAAGCTGTATATATGTACTATAGTCAGGAAGCTCATTTCTGTAGAGTCAAGCTTTGTCTACTGTATGACAGCCACTTGGTTATGAGAGAAATTATAGAGCATTCTGTCTACTAAGATCAGAACAACTCTGTCAAATTCTAGAAGCTTTGGCCCAGGGGTCCTCAAACTTTTTAAACAGGGGGCCAGTTCACTGTCCCTCAGATCGTTGGAGGCCGGACTATAGTAGAAACAAAAACTATGAACAAATTCCCATGCACACTGCATATATCTTATTTTGAAGTGAAGAAACAAAAATGGAACAAATACGGTATGTGGCCCGCGGGCCGTAGTTTGAGGACCCCTGTTTGGCCACTCGAGTTTGGAAGGCTCTGTGGGGATGGAGTGGAATAGTGAAATACGTGCTCATCACACTGCCTAGATTGGATTCCTCCCCATTTCTCTTCACGTTCATGGTTCCTATTTAAAGACTTGACTCTCTAGTAAGCATCTGAAATTACATATCATGCTCAGTTTCTGCTCTGCTTGTTGTGGAAAGGAGTAAACAGCTGACCCGAGGGAGAGAGTTCTGGAGACTTCAGATCTTCTTTCCTGTTTATTGGCTCCATGACCTTGAGTGAAACACTCAGAAAATGCCTAAAAATGGAGATGAAAGTAATTGCTTTCAAAAGCTGGTTGTAGAGTTTCCCAGGCCTGTCGCTAAAGTTGGTTGAGTCTCCAAGTGAATCTTATTTTTTCAGAAGCCCTGCTAAGAAGAGGGTTTTAAGTGCCACAGCAGAGGAACATTTGAATTTGGGTCCCTTACCTCGAACAATTATATGCACCAGTATTTTAGAGGAGTTTAACTTGGGTCCAGATATCTTCGTTGTGACGCTCTGTGCTGGATCAAGTACTTGGGGATCAGACTGGGGTGGAGTTTAGTCCTGACTCTGATGAGCCCCTGACCTCAGTAGGGCTCTCTAAGCATGGTGTGTGGAACAGGCTTTGTTGAAATGGGTCCATTTGTCTCTGGGCCAGATATTGCTACTTAGGTCTAGCCTGATAATTAATCTCTCTTTTAAGTTGAGATGGCAGAAAGTGTGGGCTTTAGGGGTCAGAGTGATAGTACAGCAGAGAGAGTATTTGCCTGGAATGGAGTAACCCAGATTTGATCCTTGGCATCTCATATGGTCCCCTGAACCCACCTGGAGTAATTCCTTAGTGCAGAGATGGTAGTGACCCCTGAGCACTGCTGGTATGGCCCCTCAAAAAAAAAAAAAAAAAAAGGAAGAATGGAAGGGATGGAGGGGGAAAAGAAGGGAGGAAGGACAGATGGTCTAGTGCTGGGGAGTGTGTCATTCATAGAGGAATGAATGGCTCAGTGGTTTTAGGAAGTGTTAGTGCATCTCCCTGTCTCACTATGACTTGCCTGACAGGGAGTTTGTCAGAGTTCTCTGCAAGGTATCCATCTGCAGCCTAGTTCTGTTTTTCTAAATGGAACTTCGTGTGTTTTTTGGAGAATTGGTTCCAGGACAAAACTTCCTTCCACTCTGAATGTTTTTCTTTTTACTTTGATTTCCTCTGAGGCATTGCTAAAAAGCCATCAGAGGCCAAGTTTTCTGAATGACTGCAAAACTAGAGCTCTGAGACATTCTCTGCTATGCTCTGCAACACGCCTTGTGGGTTTTCTTTGGCAGGAGTGCTTCACTTATGTCCTCAAGGGCCACATAGCTGTGAGCGCAGCCATTTTCCCAGCCGGAACCAAAGGTAGGTGGATCTGCCTGTCATGTGACAGCTTCTTTTTTCCTACACATACTCCAAGATCGAATGCCAGAAATGTCTTCTTACTTGCCGTGTCGTCCCCCAGCCCACTTCAGGCCCAGCCAAGATGGGTAGAGTGCTGCCAGGAGTAAGTTTTTGAGCCACTAACTGAGCTCAGAGGGCCGCCCAAGGTCTAATGATTGGATGCATTTCGACTTGTGCAGCTTTTTTTTATGCACTCATAATACTGGATGATACTTAGTGGTTCCTATAAGATGATATTCATTGGCCCAAAGGCGCCAGACTTAGTAGAAGTTGCTATAACCTACTCTCTCTCTCAGTGTCTCCTTTTCAGGATATTAACTGCCATTTTTTGGGTTGGGGCCTGATTTCAGATATAAGCTCTTTGCTTGCAGACTGATGGACGAGCCATTAGCTTGAGAGTTACCAAGACCTGGGCCTTTATCCCAGTAAATCTGGGCATATGCTATCTCCCAGAACTTTAGCTTCCTTCAATCTTAGGCCTGTCTGCATACTTGGAGTCTAGTTAGAAATTCATTTTTCTGAAACTTTATGGGCTCAGTGCTGGGCCAAATTCTCTGCCTTCTGGGCAGCCCCTGATTGCTGCAGGTGTCCATCGCCTCACCTGTACAAATGATCCTCTGGCTTCTGGCTGAGCTCTGGCTGACTGGAACACTGCCCTCCCTGAAGCTCTGATTGTTAGAAAGTTCTTCCTTATGGCCTGGCTGAAATCTGAATCCTCCAGTAACTTTTTCCTGCAGGTTTCAGTTTCACCTTCTGGAGCCAAACATAATAAATCTAATCTCCTAAAGTGCTTTGCAAATTGAAAAGTGCTGTACAAATATCATCAAGTGGTTCTTTATATGTCTTTCAGGCCACCTTCTCGACTCCTTTGCACGCTCAGCTTTATGGGATTCTGGCCTGGATTACCTGCATGGGACAGGGCATGGTGTTGGTGCTTTTCTGAATGTACACGAGGGTCCTTGTGGGATCAGCTATAAAACATTCTCTGATGAGCCTTTGGAGGCAGGCATGATTGTCACTGATGGTAGGTGTCTGTAAGTTTTTCTACACAAAACTGTGTGTGGATTCTCTGATCTTTTAAATGCTTGTTGTTTCTTAGAATTTTATTATTTTAAAGTAAATGGAAAACGATTTTCCTTTCCTGTTTGTTACCTTTAAGGAAACAAAACCAGCCTTTTTGATGATAAGATGATCACTGTTTAGTATTGAAAGAGTGAGTCTGGAAACTATATAGAATATGAAAATCAAGGGTTAGAGAGACTGTGCACAGGCAGGATGCTTGCCTTGCAGGTAGCCACCCAGGGTTTGATTCCTATCACCCCCATATGGTCCCCTAATCTTCATCAGGAGTGATCCTTGAGAATAGAGCCAGGGGCAATCCCTGAGCACCACCGTGTGTGGCGCCACACCCCCCCCCCACACACACACACACAAAAGAATATGAAAATCATTTGTTGTCCAGCTACCTGGAGAAGTCTGACTTGATACTTACTTGATCTACTAGCTTTTAATCTTTTATATAGGTATCACATAGAATTTTTTTTAATCCAAGATTGTCTGGATCTGTGGTCTATATCCTATTTTCTTATTTGATATATTACCTTTTCCAATTTTGTTGTTAAATATTTTTTGCTGCTTAGCTCATTAGGTTTCTGAACACGAGCCATGGTCCTGTTCTCCTACTAGTTCCCCTAAAGTTTTCATACCCTTTTCTGCTATATACTGTGTGAAAAGTGGGTATCTGGGAGTGAAAACTCCTTTGTACACGTCTGTCCTTACCATGTGTTGCTTTTCCTGTTGGGATTTAATTTGTTTCAGAACCGGGGTACTATGAAGATGGGGCTTTTGGAATTCGTATTGAGAATGTTGTCCTGGTAGTTCCTGTGAAGACCAAGGTGAATAATTTTGTATTTATGTCTTTATTTATTTGTTTGTTTGTTTGTTTGGTCACACCTGGAGATTCTCAGCCCTTACTCCTGTCTCTGCACTCAGAGATCACTCCTGATGGGGCTTGGGACTATATAGGGTGGCTGGGGATTGAACTCATTTGGCTGTGTTTAAGGCAAGCATCCAAGCACTCTACCCACTGTACTGTCTTCCTGGCCTCTGATTCTTTATTTTTAAAATTTATTTATTTCTTAATTGGGGAAAGATGAAGACTTTTGTCTTAGAACCAAAAATTTTGTTCCTTCTGGGGTCAAAATGAAGTTTGTTCTGAGACTTCCTGGGGAATTGTTCTCTTCTGCAAAAGGAAAATGAACTGGGACCCAGAACTGGACTACATGGAGCTGTTGTCAACCTGCTTGGATTCCAGGCTCTTAAGTAGCTAGAGAAGCCTTTACTGGAAGCCCCCTTGCTGGGAGAAGCCTTTTTAAAGGCCTTTCCCAAACCTGAAGTCAGAATCCCTGGAAACTGTGCACCAAATACCTTAGGCGACTTTATATACTGCACCCGAGGAAATCTTTTATCCTCTGGGCCATGTCCCATAGGTCAGCAGTGAACTTTAGGAGTGCTGAGTCTCAGTATTTCCAGTGGGTGTTAAGTGGTAGGTGCTAGGCTTTTCTTCTGCTCTCTTCTTCCTCAGTGAAGTCATCTTCCTTTTTTGGTTGTTTTGGACCACCTTGCTGGTTCTGGGGATCACCTAGGCTGTACCCTGGTGGTATTGGAGTGGCCGTGCTGTCCCAGGGATTCAAAGAATGGGCACTATGCAGGCTGAACAGGCTCTCCTGCCCCCTTAAGTCATTTCACTGACCTCAAGTCAATGTTCTTGACTAAAACATCTATCTTCATTCTCAGAGGCTGTGCCAGGACAGGAGACCCAGCACTCTTTTGGGTTCTTTTCACACAGAACAGCAAATTTGCTGTTGCCTGATAAGTTAGGCTGCTCAGGACACATGATTGATTGTTGTGAAACAAGATTTGAGGACTTGTGGGACTTCTGCCTAAGTAGTCTTAGTAGAAAATCAAAACCAGAGATGCCCTGATTCCTGAACCCCGACCACTCACCCCTGCCTCTGGAGACCATGGCCAGTGAGCCTGCAGTTCAGCATATCCACACCCTCTGCTGGGCTTGTCCTGATTCAGGCTGTGGCACACAGGTGAGCAGCTCTCATTGGACACTGCCAGATGTGCTCTCCGGGCCTCCTGTGCCTGTTAAACATGGTGAACAACTCCCACTTTTTGGCGCCCAGTTACCCCTGGTTCTGCACTCTTAAGGAGATCTGCCCTGATAAAAAGGCATAAATTTGTTTATGTTTTTCCTTCTCCTACAGTATAACTTCAGTAACCGGGGAAGCCTGACCTTTGAACCTCTCACTTTGGTCCCCATACAGACCAAAATGATAGATGTGGATGCTCTTACAGACAAAGAGGTAATGGTGTGGGAGAGGCAGAAGTCTTGTGTGTTTGGGGAAGCAGGGTGATGGTGGTGATGAGCTACTCCACATTCTCTACTTCATTATTTTAAGTTAAAGTTTGAAGCAGAGCTTTGTGGGTGGAGGGTCCGTGCTTGGGGGTTGGGGTACGAGATGGAATTGGACTAAAGCATATGGAACAAACATGGGCTGTGTGTTTTTCCCACAGAAAAGTCACATGGCGGGGGGGCGACCTTCTATCTGTTGTACTGACCAGTAGGCTTCTTTTAGTGCACACAAAATTAAGGAAATGAGGAACAAAGTTTGAGATGAGAAAGTGTTGGGCTTAGCTCTTCGTTTACTTATGTTGCCACCTGATGGCAGCAGAGGCTTTGTTTGGTCTTTGAGCAGAGGCAGCTGCAGGACCCAGCTGCTGTGTCCCACCCTCCTCCTTTCCTTCTTCCCAATCCAGTACTGTCCGGGGAGTTTTGTTGTGGCTTTTGCTGCCTGCTGCTGTCCCCTTGTCTACTTGTCACTTTTAGACAACAGACAGCCTTGTAGCCCTACCAGGACTTGATAGCAACTCATCCTTTAGCTTGGCGTTTGATACTTTTGTTCTCAGCTCTCATAGGAGCTAGTAGAGTGTTATCAGGGGGAACTGGACCCAAACTAACTTGGTCAATACTTCTTGTCTGTTTGCTTTCCTGCATCATATGGACGTTTTAGTCTAGTATTGTCCCAGACTGTTGCCCCTAGAATTTGTGCTTTTGCAAAAGCATCACCTTCCTTGATGTTGTTTGTGATAAACATCACATCTCTGAGTACCTGTTTCCCCAGCCTTGTGATAGCTGGGTTAGGCCCACTTCTTCGTGAAGAAAATGATTTGTTTTCCTTTAGGTAGATTTGGTCCAGTCTGGCCTTCATCTCCATTCTATGTGGGAAATTGTGCCCTTTTATAGCTTCACATCCCTCCTCTCCGGTTCTCATCTGTCTCTACCCCATGTTTTCAGTAAGAGCTTTGAGTACAAATTTTAGGGGCACTGTTCAGGAATGCCTGGTTACAAGTCACTCTGCTCCCAGAGGAGGCCTGGACCATGTTTTTTTTTTTTTTTTTTCTGGGTTCTTTGAAGTCATCTTACAGACTGCTTCTCTCCACACTTTGCTTCTTCCCCTTGCAGTGCGACTGGCTCAACAACTATCACCTGACCTGCCGGAATGTGATCGGGGCAGAGCTGCAGAAGCAGGGCCGCATTGAAGCCCTGGAGTGGCTCATCAGAGAGACTCAGCCCATCTCCAAACAGCACTAACGTGTCTGCCACCTCCACCCCTGGGTCATCTAGTCCAACGCTCTGGAGAAAGGAAGACTGGGTGACCCAGGACTGTCCTCCTCTTCCCTCCTTCCCCACCCTCTTTACTTTGAAAAGAACTGAGAATCTTATCCTTTTTCCTATTTTCTTGCAAATACTTGATCTTTGATGATTTTTTAAAAAAAGTTGTTGGGTGCGAGCCATGAATAAAATCACTGCACCAGAAGGTCGGGTCCCCACAGGGCTAGACACTCAGTCAGGGAGACACTTGAGCAGCTACAGAGAGTTCTCTGGCCCATGAGGCAATAAGACAAGGAGTTCTCTGGGCCGGCCACGTTCCAGGTGCTAGTACATTCTTCATGATCACCTCACTGCTCATGAGACCTTATTAATGATCACCAAATAAAATGTCAAAACTTTCTTTGTTTCTCTGTTTCTTTGTGTTCCTATACTGTGTGTAGGTCGATTGACATCCAGAACAGTGACCTCTGGTAGCAATGTGTTCTTTGTGAGCCACACTGGCAATACTCAGTTTTTCCTGGCTCTGAACTTAAGAATTAGTCCTGATAGGCTCAGGGAGGTGCCAAAAAGGATGCTGGGGATCACATCTGGGTTTTGGCTACACGCATGTCTAAGTGCCCTACCCTCTGCACTGTCACTGTGGTCCTGGATGTGCCCTTTAAGAAGAGACCTTACCTAGCTTTTTACATACTCACAGACTTTATTATAAACCTCTTTTCCTATTTTCTAGAAAATATATACACATATATTTGTAATTTTAAAAATACACCATTGCTGTATTTCTTTTTTTGTCTTATTGTCCTTTTCATCCACTAGTATACCAAGACTACCTCCCATTAAATTATCCATATGCAAATCCCTGTTAGGTTCTAGAAACCCAATCTAAGACATAGTTTGGAGATTTAAATATGATTATTGGGGCCGGGCAGTGGCGCTGAAGGTAAGGTGCCTGCTTTGCCTGCACTAGCCTAGGATGGACCGAGGTTCAATCCCCCGGTTTCCCATATGATCCCCCAAGCCAGGAGCGACTTCTTTTTTTTTTTTTTTTTTTGG
>PVKC010037136.1:0-13041 GCA_004027635.1 Crocidura indochinensis
AGAGACTGAGGAAGAGGAGGAAGAAGAGGAGGAAGCAAAGGAAGAGAGAAAGAAGATAAAGGTAGAGGAAGAGAAAGAAAAGGAAGAAAGAAAGGGAAAGAGAGAGAAAAGAGGGAGAGAGAAGGAAGAGGGAATGGCCAAGAAAAAGAAGACAAAAAAGGTGGAGGAGGGGAGAGAGAAGGAAGAGGAAAAGGAAAGAAAGGCAATTGAGGAAGAGATTGAGGAAGAGGAGGAGGAAGAAGAGGAGGAAGCGAAGGAAGAGAGAAAGAAAATAAAGGTAGAGGAAGGGAAAGAGAAGGAAGAAAGAAAGGGAAAGAGAGCGCAAAGAGGGCGAGAGAAGGAAGAGGGAATTGCTAAGAAGACAAAAAAGGTGGAGGAGGGGAGAGAGAAGGAAGAGGGAAAGGAAAGAAAGGCAGTTGAGGAGGAAGAGACTGAGGAAGAGGAGGAGGAAGAAGAGGAGGAAACGAAGGAAGAGAGAAAGAAAATAAAGGTAGAGGAAGGGAAAGAGAAGGAAGAAAGAAAGGGAAAGAGAGCGCAAAGTGGGAGAGAGAAGGAAGAGGGAATGGCTAAGAAAAAGAAGACAAAAAAGTTGGAGAAAGGGAGAGAGAAAGAAGAGGGAAAAGAAAGAAAGGCAGTTGAGGAGGAAGAGACTGAGGAAGAAGAGGAGGAAGAAGAGGAGGAAGAAGAGGAGGAAGCAAAGGAAGAGAGAAAGAGGATAAAGGTAGAGGAAGGGAAAGAGAAGGAAGAAAGAAAGGGAAAGAGAGAGCAAAGAGGGAGAGAGAAGGAAGAGGGAATGGCTAAGAAAAAGAAGACAAAAAAGTTGGAGAAAGGGAGAGAGAAAGAAGAGGGAAAAGAAAGAAAGGCAGTTGAGGAGGAAGAGACTGAGGAAGAAGAGGAAAGCATGAGTGAGAAAGAGGAGGGAATTTCACTGGAAGAAGCAATGGTAGACAAGGCAGAAACAATGTTGGTAAAAGCAAAACGATTTAAATTACAAAAAAGAAAGGACTTAAGAGGAAGAGGAAGAGTTCCTTCAATGGAACAAATAACCCCAACGATCAAAGATATAAAACTGGGTATTCTGAAAAGTAAAACCGAGAAACCAATTTCAGTGTCTTTGGGAAGAGCAGAGAAGTCAGAGTTAGAATCCTTAAAACAAATAATCCAGAAAGATATAGCCAAAGGGTACTTACCCAGGATACTCCAATGGACAAAGTCTATGCAAAAACAAGATATGTTCGATGAATATAAGCCCATACTTCTACCAGATTTAGACAGAATGTTGGAGTCCCAAGAATTGGATGTAACGACCCCATTTATAACCCATATATTAATGAAAACCATGAAAGCTCAGAAACTTAAAGGCAAACCTCTAGGGAACAAGTGGCAGTGGATTTTACAGCGTCGTCCATCTCTTAGAGAAAAATTACCTAAGGGTAAGACACCATTGCACGTGCCCCAAATCCTGCCTGAGGAAATATTTACAGAGGAGGTAACCTTGTCAGATGAAAAGTGGATGCAACATATTCTGGAACAGATGAAAACAGGAGAACAACTTTCTAGGGATAATTTCCACAGATTGTGCCAACTTCTTAAAAACTTCATCTCAAAGGGAAATTTAGAAGAGATGCATATGTCTCTACTTGAAGCTATTGTGCACTATCACAGACAGGTCCTGGAACCACATGACACAGGCATAAAGCCCAGGTTGGAACTTAAGACAGGTCTGAAATACCCAAGAGTGCTCCCTCCTATAAAAGGAAAGGAAAAGGAAAGTTGGCCAGAACCTTCAGCTGTTCCCGCATTAAAGCCCTCCTTAGCTCCCAAAAGGAATCTGAACACAAAGGATAAAAATTGGCAGATTTTAGAAGAGCCTTACAGGAGCACACGGGCAGAGCAGGTATCCAATACTCTCAGGGAGATGGAGATGAAATATTTTTATCCTTCTACAAGCGAGGTTATGACAGATGTCCACGCCTCTGTGACCCAGCAAACTTTAGCACTGACATTTCAAAAGGATTTCTGGACTTCTAAAGCCAGGAAAGAATTTACCAAACTACCTAAACTGGAGAAGAAAGCACAGCCCATCTCTGAAAAAAAAGAAGAGATGCCACCATGGGAAACATTCGTTGCACTGTATTATGTTTTGCGGAAGTTGCAGGCACGGTATGCAAAAGACAGAGCTGCTTGGATGGAACAGTTCTACCACATCATGGACCTGTACCAAATTAAGTCCCCACAAATCCAGCGGCTGCTACAGGAGTTGCTACTGACGGAAGAGCCTCAATCCCGTGAGATTATCAACAGAGAGGCCCTGATGGCCATGGATTTAGTTCCTGGGGAACGTCTGTTCTACCAATTGTCTATTGATAGCTATCCTGACCCTTGTGGTCCTCTGAAGTTTCAGGAGGTGGTCTCACTCCCGGAGCAGAATAATGTACATTCCATCCTCCCCATGGGCATTGCCCACTATGGGATCTTAGAACTTGCCTGGAAGAGCCTGCCCCAAGCTGATAGTCACCTCACCAAAAATATGCCCCACATCGGTGCTAATACTCTTTAATTCACATTCCTTTTGTTCTCACCTGGAGAAATGCCTGGACACCAGAAATCTAGATCTTTATCTTAAAATCCACAATGTGGTAAGACCAAGTCAAAGTGATTTCCATATCTATTCCAGAAATTGGCTCCTATCTGAGGAATAAAGAGAAAGTTTTCGGAAGAATCGTGATCTATCTTTTTTCCTCTATGTTGGTTCTTCAGAAAAGAGAGCAGGATAGGATCCAGAACTATAGCACAGCAGGTAGCTTGTTTGCCTTGCATTGCAACCAACCTAGGTTCAATCCCCGGCATCCCATATGGTCCCACAAGCTTGCCAAGAGCAATTTCTGGGCACAGAGCCAAGAATAATCTTGAGCACCATCCGGTGTGCCCCCACAAAGATAGCAGGAGATACCAGATACATATGCCCCCCCCATGGGAAAATTTAGCAACTAGTGGTGCTCAGTCCCTGGAGATCTTAAAACAAAATAGTCTGCCTTTTTCCACTTCCTTCTCTAAAGACTATGGAAGGAAAACACCTGATTAAAAAATGTATTTTCACATTAAGTTTTACTTTTTTTTTTTGGGGGGGGGAATCACCTGGTGGTGCTTCCAGCTTACTCCTGGCTTTGCACTTAGGGATCACTCCTGGCTTTGCATTTAGGGATCACTCCTGGCAGGGCTTGAGGACCAAATGCAGTGCCAGGGATCAAACCTGGGCCGACCATATGCAAAACAAGTGCCCTGTTTTTATATTTTAAATACTAGCACTTTGACAGTAATAAAAAGGCATTGTTAGACTCGAGAGAAAGTACAGCAGATTGAGTATTTACATTGCATGCAGTTGACTCAGATTTGATCCCCAGCATCCCATATGGTGTCCTAAGCACTGCTAGGAGTGATTCCTGAGTGCAGAGCCAGGAGTAAGTCTTGAGCATCCTGCCTCCCCGCCAAAAGAGCTTTGCGCATGTTACCACCTAAGTCATTTCCCATTCTTCATTGCAAACTCCCCTTAGTTGTTCTCTCTTTTGCCATTGGGGGGCTGTCAAAGATACAGAGCAAGAGAATATCTGGAAGTGGAACAAGAGTCCTGTATGTAGTTGAACTCAAATCACACTACAGATCCTACCAATAGAAAGGATTAAGGCTACAGAATTATATAACCATAAAAATATTAACAAACTTCTTAAAAAATCCAGAAGGGCAAGAGAAAACTAATTCATTTTCTAAAATGTCAGTGTGTCCTATAGGTAAAAAAGGGGTGGGGCAGAGAGATAGCATGGAGGTAGAGCGTTTGCCTTGCATGCAGAAGGATGGTGGTTCGAATCCCAGCATCCCATATGGTCCCCCGAGCCTGCCAGGAGTGATTTCTGAACATAGAGTCAGGAGTAATGACTGAGCACTGCTGGGTGTGACCCCCAAAACAAAAACCTACAGTGACAAAACTAAATACCAATAAACCTAGTATAATAAGGTCCTAGAGTCAGGAAATCTATGGATGACTCTTTTTATATTTTTTGGGGGGTTCACACCCAGCAGCACTCAGGGGTTCCTTGTGGCTCTATGCTCAGAAATCACTCCTGGCAGACTTGGGGGACCATAGCAAACGCCTTACCTCCATGCTATCTCTCCAGCCCCCTATGGATGACTCTTTAGGGAGTTTTAAAACCTAGGTCCCCTGACACGATTGAAATATTTGCTGTAATAAGCAACAGGGTAAATTATATTGCGTGTGCTAGGGAACAGGTTCTGGGGGTGAATGGGTAACTTGGGACATTGGTAGAGGGAAGGTCACACTGGTGGTAGAATGGTGCCAGAATATCAAATATCTGAAATGACTATTATGAACAACTTTGTAAGTCAGTGTTTAAATACATTTTCAAACAAACAAAAACTACACAGGAGGGTGCTAGAAGTGATAGTGTATAGTAGGCATGGCAATAACCTTGATCTGGGTTCCCTCCCCAGCATGCCATATAGAAAACACTGCCAGGAGTGATCTCAGAGCACAGAACCAGGAGTAAGTTCTGAGCACCACTGCATGTAGCCCCAAAACAAACAAAAAAGCAGAGTCAACAGTTTGAAACTAGAGAGATAATACAGCAGGGAAAATACTTGCCTTGCACATGATTAACTAGGTTTGATTCCCAAAATCCCATCCGGTTGCCTGAGTCCATCAGGAGTTATCCCTGAACACAGCCAGGCTTAGTCTAAAAACCTGAAAAATAAAACAACCCCTTCACCACCTCTTATTCCACTTCAAAATAGGAAAGGCCATGGAGATAGCTCAAAGGAGTGGAGAAGGTACTGAATTTGATTGCAGGTGTAATATACCCCTCAGCACTGCTGGCTGCAGTTCTGGTAATCCCTAAACAACACCTGGTTGACCCTGATGGCCCTAGCTCAGCTGAGTTCAAGCAGTACTGCACTCCAAGCTCTATTAGTCAGGGCTACAAATCAGTTTATCAGTCCATCAGGGCTACTAAGCAAGGTCAAATATCATTGAAAGGGAATGGGAGGGGAGTGGCTAAAACGATATTTAAATGTCAATACTACCCAAAGCAATGAATACATTTTTGTTTTTGTTTTTGTTTTGTTTTTGTTTTGTGTTTGGGTCATACCTGGCAGTGTTCAGGGGCCACTCCTGAGTCTATGCTAAGAAATTGCTCCTTGTAGGCTCGGGGGACCATATAGGAAGCCGGGATTCGAACCACCATCCTTCTGCATACAAGGCAAACACCTTACTCCATGCTATCTCTCCCGCCCCAAGCAAAGAATAAATTCTATGCAAGTACTACCATACCCTTAATGACTGGGTATAGGAATAGAAAAATCATATCCAAAATGAATAAAGAATCTCCAGGGAAACCAAAAAGAAAAATAACCTTGTCAACAAAAAGTAGAAGATTCATACTTTTCAATTTCAAAATTCACTGTAAAGTTAAAGCAATAAAGACAATATGGTTGTTGGCATGAAGTACACCTATAAAATCAGTGGAATAAAATAGCAATCAGAAACAAGGCTTCATGTGTATATGTTTAACTTATTTTTGTAGTGTTTTTGGGGACCACTCCCAGCAGTGCTAGGGGATCAAACCCTGTCCTCCAGCATGAAAAAGATGTGTTTTAATCTTTTATAATTCCCTTTAACCCCTTCAAATTTGTTTGTTCTTTGAGCCATGCCCAGTTATGCTCAGGATCTATTTCTGGTTCTGTGCCCTCGGTAGTTAGTACTCAAGGGATCATGCAGTACCAGGTCTCACACAGGTAAAGCATGTATTCAACTCAAGTTCAACTGAGTTCAACTGAACCCCATATTTAAGTAATTTTTACCAGGTTATGCTGTCAAGACCACTCGATAAAAAAAAAGGTGTTTTTTTTCTTTTGGACCACATTTGGCAGCACTCACGAGTTATTCATGTCTCTGCATTCAGAAATTACTCCTGGCAGGGTTGGGAGAACATATGGGATTCCGGGAATTAAATCTGAGGCACAATGTGCAAAGCAAATGCCTTACCCGCTATGTTATTGCTCTAGCCCAGAACAAAAAAAATTTTTTTTTTTTGGTTTTTGGGCCACACTCAGAGCTCTGAGGTCAGAAGCTTCTCTTGGCAGGCTCAGGGGATTGTATGGGATGCTGGAGATTGAACCCAGGTTGGTCCCAGGTCGGCTGTGTGCAAAGCAAACACCCTACCACTGTGCCATCACTCCAGCCCCAAGAAAGAACAATTTTTAATGATGCTGGGGAAACTGATATCCACACACAGAAGAATGAAGTTAGGGGGCCCGAGAGATAACACAGCAGTAGGGCATTTGTGTTGCACTCAGCTAACTGGAGACAGACCTGGGTTTGATTCTCAGCATCCTATATGGTCGCCCGAGCCTGTCAGGAGCAATATCTGGGCGCAGAGTTGGAGGTAACCCCTGAGGGCCTCTGCTGAGTGTAGGCCAAAAACCAAAAAAAGAAAAAAATAGAATGAAGTTAGGTCCTTATTTGATACTATAAGCAAAACAATTTAAAATAGATCAGACCAGAAGCCGGAGCAATAACACAGTGGTAGGGCGATTGCCTTGCATGCAGATGACTCTTGGTGTTACATAAGGTCCAGCCGGCAGTGCTCGGGTTACTTCTGGCTCTACGCTCAGAAGTCGCTCCTGGCAGGCTCAGGGGACCATATGGGACGCCGGGATTTGAATAACCGTCCTTCTGCATGCAAGACAAAAGCCCTACCTCCATGCTATCTCTCCGGCCCAGATCCCCCATTTCTGAGTGCAGAGCCGAGTGACCCCCAAGCATCACCACGTGTGGTCCAAAAATAAAAAATAAAAAATAAATCAGACCAAAAAAGAGAAACTAAAAATCAAACTATTAGCATAAGACAGGATAAAAAACAATGATTTCTTTTGTTGTTGTTGTTTTTTTTTTTTGGAGGGGGGAGGGAAGAGCACAGATGCTACAAAGGGGTTGCTCTCAATTCAGTGCTTGGGCAATCATATAGTGCCAGGGATAGAATCTAAACCTTCTGTATTGAGTGCATAAACTCCAGCTCATTGATCTATCTGGCAACGATTTATTTAATATATCAAAAGTACAGGAAAGAACCAAACCTTCCTTCCCCCTTCCTTTCTTCCAAAATAAATTAGGGGCCAGAGTGATAGTACAGTGGATAGGGTTCTTGCTTTGCATGTAGCTGACCTGAGTTTTATCCCTGCCACCCCAAAAACAATCCAAAAGTAATTCCTGAGCAATGAACCAGGAGTAATCCCTGAGCACCACCAATTGTAGCCCCCATTATTTAAAAATTATGTATATTGGGACTGGAGAGATAGCACAGCGGTGCCTTACATGTATTCAGGACAGATGATGGTTCGAATCCTGGCATCCCATATTGTCCCCATGTTGCCTGCCAGGAACAACTGAGCACAGAGCCAGGAGTAACCCCTGAGCACTGCTGGGTGTGACCCAAACGCCAAAAAAAGGGGCCGGAGAGATAGCATGAAATAAGGCATTTGCCTGGCATGCGAAAGGATGGTGGTTCGAATCCTGGCATCCCATATAGTTCCCCAAGCCTGCCAGGAGTGATTTCTGAGCATAGAACCAGGTGTAAACCCTGAGTGCTGCCGGATGTGACCCAAAAACCAAAAAAAAAAAAAAAAAAAATCATGTATATCAAAAGACTCAACAAAGTTTTATTTGCAAATAAAACTATTTGCAAATCATACTTGGGATTCATATCCAGAATTAATTTTATTTCATTTCACTTAATTTTGAGGTTTTGGGTCATACCCAATAGTGCTCAGAGTTTACACCTAATTCTGTGCTCAGAGATCTCTCATGGTGGTGTGTGGAGGACCAGATAGGACACTAAGAATTGAACCTGGATTGGCTGCATTCAAAGCAAGAAGCCCTACATTCTATACTCTTTCTCCAGTCCCATTATCCAGAATTTATTTCTTTATTGGCTCATTTCCTGTCCGAGCTTGGCATTTCTGGGGTCTGTAGAACTGTCGTGTAATGAGGTTCTCTCAGAGTTGGGTGAAAGGGAAAGGGCACGATTGCTTCAGTTCAGACGCATCATGCTTCCAGCCAGCACTGTCCAGAAGTTGTCTCTAGCGAGCCCAGAGGAAGGAGCTATGAAAGGCTGTTTGCAGTGGCTGCCAGGTCTGCTCCTGGTCTTGCTTAGGGCAGCTGAGGATTGGAGACAGAATTAGAGTCAGGGTTGGAGACAACTTCACTTTTATGTCAGGTTCAACTTTGTGGCTTTGAGCACCAGAAGGATGTGTATGGCTATCAAGCCACTGAGCACGGTAACACTGGTGGCAGTGCCACCATCCACTTAATGCTGTGGCCATATTAAGCAAATAGCAAGTCACAACACTGGTTATGTTTGCATTTCAGTTAAAAAGCATATAATAGGGGCTGGAGAAAGAGCACAGTGGTGATGCATTTGCCTTGCATGCAGCCGACCTGGGAGGGACCCAGTTCGATTCCTAGTACCCATGTGCCCCCGCCCTCCAGCCTGCCAGGGCGATTTCTGAGTGCAGAGCCAGGATTGACCCCTGAGCACCGTTGGGTGTGGCCCAACAACCAATCAATATATTAATCAATAAATAAAGTTAAAAAAAAAAGCAGACGATAGTTTTTACCTCATATGTCCCACATATATTCATTCATCTGAAATTCAAATTTAACCTGCCAAGTGATTGGAGGGCATTCTTGGAGACAGTACAAGAACAGTTCTGAAACAGTCACTAGCATGTGTAAATAGAAAATAAAGTATGGGGCCAGAAAGATAGCATGGAGGTAGGGCATTTGCCTTGCATGCAGATGGCCAAATCTCTGACCAAAGTGGTGTCCTGGAAACAACACCCTCCTCTCCGACTATTTATTTATTTATTTATTTATTTATTTATTTTTTACAAGAACATGTTTATTCTCTATGCAAAAGGCCCTACAGCTTTACAAACAGCTCCAACATGGCCCCGAGCGGACGGGGCGGCCTGGCGCCAACCACCCGTTTGGCTCGGCCCAGGGGCCCCATGGCAGGGCGAGTGGCACCTGGGTGGCACCTTGTTCCACCCTCCTGGCGAGGCAAGGCAGGGCTGTCCACACAGCTGCTTCGAGTCCAGGAGCAGACGGCGCGGTGAGGACAGAGGTTGGTGGCCTCGCCGGGGCCCAGTGCCATTGGAGGCTAAGGCACGGGCAGGCGAGCACTGAGGACCCACCGCCCCAGCTGCTCAGGACAAATGTGCATTTCCTCCCGTTTCCCTGAATGGTCCTAAACGAGGATCGAAAAAGGTTTCCCCGATATATAAGAAAACAACTTGGTGAGGTTCAGGGCTCTGCAGCGAGTTGCAAACCCTGCTGGCATTCCAAATGGTCCTCGTGTTGCCAGCCACGAGCGATTTCTGAGCATAGAGCCAGGAGGAACCCCTGAGCGCTGCCGGGTGTGACCCAAAAACCTAGAAAATAAAGTTATTATTTTTTGTGTGTGTGTGTGTGTGTGTGTGTGGTTTTTGGGTCACACCCGGCAGTGCTTAGGGGCTACTCCTGGTTCCATGCCCAGAAATTGGTCCTGGCAGGCACGGGGGACCGTATGGGGCACTGGGATTCGAACCGATGACCTTTTGCATGAAAGGCAAACGCCTTACCTCCATGCTATCTCCCGGGCCCCACTATTTCACTTTTTTTTTTTTTTTTTGGTTTTTGGGTCACACCCGGCAATGCTCAGGGGTTACTCCTGGCTCCATGTTCGGAAATTGCTACTGGCAGGCACGGGGGACCATATGGGACACCGGGATTTGAACCGATGACCTTTTGCATGAAAGGCAAACTCCTTACCTCCATGCTACCTCCTGGGCCCAATAAAGTTAATTTTTACTAAATTCCTCCCACTGCTCTCACCTTTCCTCCCATAGTGTCTACCTCCCTGTATAGGACATGGATCATCCTCTAGTTCAGGGGTAGTGAACAAGTTCGACACAAAGAGCCAAAATTTTTAAACTGTGAGAGTCAGAGAGCCACACCATGCAGTGACCTGCCAAAACAAACACTCACACAAAAGCATCTAATTTTAACAATAATATATTAAACACATATTGCATTTTGCCATTTTGAGTGAGGGTCAAAACCCTGCAGTGATGGTGAGGGTATGCTGCGTCCTCCACACTAAGAACTAACGGCCAGACGTGACACAACATGTGACACATGGGTACCGGGCTCACTGGCCCGTGCAGTTGTATCCGAGGGATGGGAGCCGGGAGGACACAGCCTGGGGGCGGGACTACGGGTTCAGAGACCTCTTCTCAGAGGTCCCTCCTCAGAAGCAGCAGAACAGACTGTGTTTTATTCCACCGGGGTCCCATATGGTCCCCCAAGCCAGGAGCGATTTCTGGGCACATAGCTAGGAGTAACTACTGAGCGTCACCGTGTGGTCCCAAAACCCAAGAAAATAAAAAGGAAATTATTCCTGGTAGTCCTTGGGGGACCATAGAGATGCTGGTATTAAACCGGGTCTGCTGCATGCAAGGCAAATGTTGAGCCTGGTAGTGTTCAGGGAAACATACAGTGCTCCCCTCCAAAGTTTTTATCCCAGGTGACCACTGTTCCTCACACCCCGATCACTGGTTCCTCAAACATAATCTCTTCTGTTAAAGGGTGAAGGAAAACCTAGGGCCTGTGAAAGAAAGGTCCTAGGTCCAGGGATGCCCAGCTCCGTAATAAAGACTCCAAACCTTCAGAGATGCGAAAGCAAGCAGCGTTTATTTTCTCCAGAGTTCTGGGGTTCCCCAACAGCAATCTTGCACAGCAGGTACTGGTTCAAAGAAGAACCCTGAGCTATGTCACCCCTAGATTCTTAAAGAATTTCATATGATAATGAGATTACAACTTTATTTTTTTTTCCGGCCACACCCGTTTGATGCTCAGGGGTTACTCCTGGCTAAGCACTCAGAAATTGCCCCTGGCTTGTGGGGACCATATGGGACTCCAGAGATCGAACCACGGTCCTTCCTTGGCTAGCGCCTGCAAGGCAGACACCTTACCTCGAGTGCCACCTCACCAGCCCCGAGATTACAACTTTAAACATTTTCATAAGTTCACATACATTACAGTCCAAACTATCCAATAATGTTAACCGAAAAAGGCACGATCTCTTAGCCCCCCAGTTGCTGTCTTTCCCTATAGCCCCCTTTCCAGTGGTCTTTTGGAAATATGTCCAGTTCCTTTGACTTCAGCTTCCCAGGCTCACATCCTGGTGGTCTGTCTGCTTCTCCAGATGTTCCTTGGAAGTACCTTGACCTAACAGGATGGAGGGTCCTGGGACTTGTGAGCCTGATGTTTTGTTTTACATCTAATAGCCTTGAGCCAGCCAACAATGATAAAGCTAAAAACTGCATTAATTTTTATCTAACTGTTTTCTATACTTCGCAAACACACACAGCTGTTTTATCTCTCTGGGCCTGGTGAACAGTTCACATGCATCTCCCTGTCTAGGAGCTGGGGCCCTCAAGGACAGAAGGCTTGTGGTGGCCAGGCTTTTGTGGATTTAGAAATCAAGTTAAGAGAAGTAAAAATCAACTTGGCAGGAGCTAACAGCATGGTTTAAACTACTTATTGCAATAATTATTTAAACAAAATACAAAAAGTCTTAAACAGAAAATAACAAGTATAGAAATTGTCTTTCAACACTTTTACAGAAGAGAGTTTCCACAGTTTCTAAAGGAAAAAAACTTTTTTTTGGGGGGGGGGTCACACCTGGCAGCACTCAGGGATTTATTCCTGGCTCTATGTTCAGAAATCACCCCTGGCAGGCTCAGAGGACCATATGGGATGCCAGGATTCGAACCACCGTCCTTCTGCATGAAAGGCAAACACCTCACCTCCATGCTATTTCTCCATCCCCTAAAGGAGAACTTTCTAAAGAAGCTTCCTTGACTAGTCCTGTGGCTCTTTCTTCCATTTCCTTAGGCCCTAAGGGACCTAAGGCTTAGGGTAAAGTCTAATATTAGATGTACTGAAGTGACTCTTACCTTCCACAGACCATAATCCAACAAAGAGCTGGAATTTTCCAAGGATGGCTTCTTTACCCCAACTTATTCCTGCATGGGAAGACATTAAAGAGCTCATAAAATTCACCCTGGAAGAAAAAGAGGTGATTGGATGAGAGATATGCACATCTTGGGGCTTGCATTGATTACCTGTCCCTGCGAAGGCAGCTTGTGACGGGGCAAGCTAGAAGCGGTTTTGGAAGTACTCTCTCCTACCACTGAATAACTCCCCTTTCTAGATTAAGATGGTAACACTGGTAAGAACATGTCCTGAAAAAATAAAAATAAGAGATCAGACCTGGAGGCATCTAAGTAGGAGGCATCTTTTCTTGCATGTTATCAAGAACCCATGCTATTTTTTTATTCCCTCCCATGCTTAATATTTTATTATAGTCCCATTATCAGATAGTTGCTAAACATCCACAGGTATCAGTTGAATTATCAGTACAGCCCTACAGGAACAGTACAGCCTTATACAAAAACAAAAATGATTTATTTACTTATTTTGGTTTTGGGGCCATACCTGGCAGCCTGCAGGGGATTCACCTGGCTCTGTGCTCAGAAATTGCTCCTTGGCAGGCTCAGTGGGCAATACTGAGATGCCAGAATAGAACCCAGGTTCGTCTCGGGTTGGCCACGTCCAAAGCAAACACCCTACCACTGTGCTATTGCTCTAGCCCATTAAATCCATTACTAATTACCTTTTCTTTTCTCCTTTCTAGACATAATGTACAAACAATTCATCACTCAACAATATTATTGTTTCCAACAGAGGACTCTAAAGGACTAATATTATCTTTTATTGAAGTTTGTTATGTTTTGGGGCCACAAATGGCAGTTTGTAGGGATATTCCCGGCTCTGCTCTCAGGAATTATTCCTGCAGTACTTGGGGACCATATGGGATGCAGAAGATCGAAATTGGGTCAGCCTTTCAGGGTCCTATAACACTGATC
>PVKC010037137.1:0-13053 GCA_004027635.1 Crocidura indochinensis
CCCCCCCCCCCCGAAAAGAAGAAAGTCGTAGTCTAGAATTAGAGTTATGGCCTGTACAACAACCATGATCTCCAGCTCCAAAGGTCTGTCTGGATTGCAACAGAATGGGTCTTCTGGAAACATCCTAGGATCAATGCAAAGACGAAAATTGCCAACCACAGAAGCCGGATTAAAATGACACTGAGGGAGCAGAACTTCTAGAACCACAAAGAAAGACTTCATTACAAGTTCCACACTTTGACTGGTGTAGATACCAAGATCTTTAGATATGGAGGTCTGATTTTATCACCCAGGATGGAGCAAAAGTCTTCCAAACAGCACGAAAGCACCAAGAGAAGAATAAATGAGCCTGTATGGAGTCTATAGTTAATCCCATGACAATATACTCTAAGGGTGGAGTAAACCTGTATCTCTTAGGCCAAGGGAATTCCTCTTTGAATGACCCTAATATTTACTGTGCCTGTGCAGGAGGGAAAAGGAAAAAAAAGGCACAAAATAATTTTTCTCCCTTTTTTCTTTTCTTTTCTTTTTTTTAAATTTATTTTATTTAATTTTAATTTTTTATTTATCTATCTAGTTTTTGTTTGTTTTGGAGTGGTTATTAAAGTTGATGTCTCCATTTACATATATATAAAATATATAATAATATATGTATAATATATATTTATATATATTCTTCCTTTCTCTTCTCTCTTTATGTGCTCTACATGTTTTTATCTCAAGATCATGGCTTTTATGTGGTGCTTACCTTTATTGCTGGAATGCTCACTGGATATATTATTTCACGTGACACTCCTTTTTGGACTGCTGGAGTGATTCACTGTTTTCCCCTGTGTCTCTCAAACCAAGGATGAGAGCCTCTAGAAGGACCCCACCTATTTTCAGTGTATTTGATTTTTACTCCAGTGTATAGCTTTTCCCTTCTTCAAACAAAACCATGTAACTTGATCTATCTAGTTCCGACCCCCAGTTACAGGAGGAAATAAGGGAGCTATCAAGACCACACAGGTGTAAGACCACTAAGTAGCAAGTTAGGCACAGAGGAGACCACTTACTCTTGCAGGCCTGGGACTGAGGGTGGTAGATATGGGAGGTAGGATGGGAACAGAGGTGTAAGGAGAACAATTCGGTGAAGGGAATCCCCCTGATATTAAGTTATCATGTACCTAAAATATTATTGTCAACAAGAGCTTTCTTTACATGCAAAAATTAGGGGTGAGGGAAGGACAACTTTGGTGGTGGGAATTCCCCTGATTCAATATTAATATGTACTTAGAATATTACTGTGAAAGATATGTAACCCACTTTGCTCAAAATAAAAATTATTATTAAAAAAATACAAAAAACAAATCAACTCCTTATCTCTTTTCTTTTTGTTTGTTTTTTGGAGGGTTACTCCCAGTGTCACTCAGAGGTTACTCTTGGCTATGTGTTCAGAATTCACTCCTGGCTTGGGGGACTATATGGGATGGGAGGGGGGAGTATGAACCACAGTCTATTTTAAGCTAGTGCAGGCAAGGCAAATAAATGCCTTATCCCTTGTGCCACCGCTCCAAACCCAATTCCTTATCTCTTGAAAATACAAATATGTAGTAAAGGAAAAAGATAATCCCACTAATCAGAGAAATATATAACAATTTCAAGATAAAATTGGAGTTTTCTTTCTTGGAGAAATCTAAAAATCACAAGAAAATTCAAAGGTAAGGTTTCTTTTCATTACTTTTGAAAGAAGGCATCAAATAGAGAAAAATGTTTTATTAATCATTATTTTTGAACAATAAATAGAATAAAGTATAGACACCTTTTTCATGAATTATAAACATAATATTGGCATAAATAGAAAAATTCAATCCTTCTAGAAAAATCAAGACTTAAGTTATTTCTCTCCTAGGTTTGTAAATCTGAAATTAAAATAGAAAACCTTCCTGTTTTATGCTTCTGGGTGTGCCTGAGGGATAGTGATGCTAATTTAGGTTAATAATAATCAGCTAAGTTCCAAACTTCCTCCTTCCACTCAGTTTTCACTAGTATATCCATTAAACTATTAAAGAAGGTGTCACTTGCAAATAAGGGAGTACTGTAAATTATTCATCCAGAACCCCACTAAAGATGAGGTGCTGATGCCGGATTCAGAAGTTCACCACTCTCTCTACTGGGGAGTGGGGGGTTGAGAAATAATACTTACCATTTGCTTTAAACTTTAGTTTTCATTATACAATAATGTGCTAACTTTCCTGAAATGCACTTACCAATGTGATACAAACACTTTTTTCCAGAATTACCACAGCAAAATATATGCAAGTATGAAAAATGAAAGCAAATCATCATGATTCAGGCTCAGATCCAGTTTTCCTTCACTCAGAGTACAGAAACTGAAAGACTAAAATTTGTGTTTGATGAAGATTTCCTCTCAGAAAACTTGTTACAATAATAATGTCTTTTATTTTTCTTAAATCCCATAGATGAGTGAGACTATTCTGTGTCTGTCTCTCTCCCTCTGACTTATTTCACTCAGCATACTAGTTTCCATGTCTATCCTTGTATAGGAAAATTTTATGACTTCAGTTTCCCTGATGGTTGCATAGTATTCAATTGTGTATATGTACCATAGCTTCTTTAGTCACTCATGTGTTATCAAGCATCTGGGTTGTTTCTAGATCCTGGATATTATAAATAGTGCTACAATGAATATAGGTGTGCAGAAGGCATTTTTGTATTCTGTTTTTGTGTTCTTAGGATATATCCCTAGAAGTGATATAGTGGGATCATATGGTCGTTCAATTTCTAGTTTTTTTGAGGAATTTCCATAGTAATAATACCAGAGACAATAGAGATAAAGGCTGGAAGGACAAGGTCATGATAGGAAGTTTACCGCAAAGAGTGGTGAGTACAGTTAGAGAAATAACTACACTGACAACTATCATGACAATGATAGAGTGAGAGAAATAGAATACCTGCCTGGCATACAGGCAGGGGTTGGGGGAGGAGGGAGATGGGTGGCCTTGTTGGTGAGAAGCTTGCACTGGTGAAAAGGGGTGTTCTTTTTCATAACTGAAATCCAAATACAAACTTTTTGTGATCATGGTGCTTAAATAATGATATCAATTTAATAAAAAATAAAATATGTTATACATAATAAAAAAAGAAAAATTTCCACAACAGCTCTCCATTTTATACAATACCTTTGTCTGTAGCATAATTTTGTTTTGTTTTATATCTTGGGGGGTGATGGCAGGGTGAACAAGGACCACTCATAGTTGTACACTATGAATACATGTACAGAGTAAATGTACATGTACACATGTACATAGTTTATCCAGACAGTGCTCAGAAGACAATATGGGATGTTATAGCTTGAACCTGGGTGAGCCACATACAAGGCAAATGTCCACCTACAGTTATAACTCAGAACTCTGTCTTCAGAATTTTATGTTCATAGTTTCATCAGTCTGTGAAATTATATAATAGTTAGTGAATTTCTAGTTAATGATAATAAGCGAAAACATCACAGAGACATCAAAAGACTTTTCAGCTAAGTGGCCTAGCACCTTACCTATTATTCCCACTCTTACTATGTATTTTTGCCTTTACAAAAAACTTCTTAGTTCCTATTGATATTTTAGGAGTCATTTATAAAGAGGGTAACAGTTCTTTACAGTAGAAATCTAATGAACCAAGCCCACAATTAGGCAATTAGAGAAATCCTTATTAATACACAGAGAGAAATTATTCCTTTACATGTAATAAACTGAAAGCTACCCATTCTGTTTTCATAAATGGTACCATTCTTCTTAGACACACAGCAATTCCAAGTATGTTTTTAAATATATTTAAAACTATATACAATATTTTAGACATAGTCAAGGTAGAAAGTCAGCTTTGAAAGTGGTGTAGCTCATAGGAGGAAGTGAAGAAAATGCTTTTAAGTGATTTGAAAGTTCTTTTAAAAGGGAAGTTCAATTGAAACATAAAAGTGAGTATTCAAGAGCTCCAGAGAACTCTCTCAGGATAAGACCCTACACATTAGATGAAAACTGACTACAAAATTCTCCATTTTTGCTTCTTTCATAGACTCTCAAAAAAGAAAGGTAATGAAAACCCCCTACCAAATGATTTTGCATCTGAATTGGGGTTCAGCAAGAGGAACCCCTTTCTACAACTGAGTTCTTAGTTCTTGCCTTACTGATGCTTTGTGTTATTAGGAAGGGGGTGATGAGTGTGAGGGGTACTGATCAGCAAAATGAAGATGCTGGTCTCCCATCACTGCAGCCAGCCAGAAGCATGCAGGGAGCAACAGGGGGTGATCAGAGGGAGCTGCAAGGTGGCTTAGGAAAAGCCCAAAGTGTGTCCTTGTAGAATCTAAACAACTGCTTCCACTTCAGGCTCTGGATAAACCAAGTGGGAAAAGAAGAAAGGGAATGTTTGGGATGCCCCAAATTTTACTCTGTTGGCCAATCCCAGTGGCCCTGGAAGAAATCCCCAATGATTTCCTGTGTGTGTCTGACCAGGCAGACCCAGAAATTGAACATGGTCCCGCCTTTTCAGATGTTCGAGAAATGTAAGAAGCTGAAGCAAAGGGAAGAAACTCTAGGCATGTCCAACAGGTTTGGAGAGCAGCTATTTGTGAATAGCGTTTCTCTTCTTCCTAAAGAAAGAAAAACGTTTCATTGCAAAGAGTCTAACGAGGCAGAGCATTGAGTTTGTTGTTCTCGCTTCGGTTTTCAAAGTCCTTTAAATGCTCCCTCTATTCAATTTCGTGCAGCTAATTCACAGAAACACTGGTTTCCTGGAATCGATTCATTAGGTAAATCCCAAATGCCTCTTAGGCTGCCAGTTAGGAATAAAAAGCAGGAGGCTTGTGTACTAGCTCCTGCATTAATTAGAGCCCATCTGGTTTCATGAAAGGGCTCCAAAGTCTCTACAAGCCGAAAAGGATGTGTTTGATCTACTGCGACAACAGAGACACCCAGGGCTCCAGTGCAGGGACCGGGTAATGAGCTGCCTATGTGGCTCTCTCAGACGTTCTCTTTCCAAGACCCCAAGTTTTCGGGCTCAGCCTGTTTGAAGAAACCATTAAATTCTCTCACACTCTAACAATCTCTAACATGGCTAAGGAGACCACTCCTTTTTCTCTTATGCTTCCTAAAGAGACAGGGCTTCCCACGTTCAGGTTTAGCTGGTATTGAAGACAACAGGGGCTTGGCATGAGGAGCTGCCCTGCAGAGGCTCTGAGGTGTGTCTGGTTTAAGCCTGATGCTGTTTACTTCGGGGACTTAGAGGATAGTGGAACAAGTCAGGAGAAGAGTCTGTCTGTTCTCTGATCTGCAGAAAGACCATGCAGAGGGAGTCATTTAAATACACATTCTACAAACTCATATTGCACATGATGTGAGTTGGATTCTAATTTACCATTAGAATTTTAATCCAATTCAATCTGGGCTGGATTCTAATGATAAAATATATTGGGCCATCCCTACCTCTCCCCTATTCTAATTCAATGGAGAGAAATCACCAAAATTAGGTAGAGTATAATTCGTGAAGAAGACAGAAAGAAACCACCAAGACTGATGATGTCAAGAATTTTCTGGAAGCCAACAGAGAGACTCAATTTTTGTAGTGAGGCAGAACAGTTACTTGATACAGGAAGCATTGGGCACCTTCAGCAGTGAACACAGTGCTGATTATAAATCACACACACACACATGCCTAAACATGTACCATAAGAATGCTATGTCCACTTGAAGAATCAATATTCTTGCAATAAAAATACAAAGAAATAAGTTATTGTAATGAAGACTATCATTTTCTCAAATGATTATTTGTCACCAAACAAATATATGGGCCAGCACTGTGCTTTGTCAAAAGTAGGGTGGATTTATCGAGGACATCAGACTAGAAAATTTAATCTGAATGTCAGTCACGGAGATGGATAAGAAACAAAAATTGCAGTGAGCGAAAAGGAAGAGACTTCAAAACTACTTAGAGATAAATTAATTTTGCTGAAAGCTGATCCACAGCTGTCTGAACTATTAAAGCCAAAAACAACATTGAACAGCCTGGCATATTGCAGAAAAGGCGTTACTGAGTTAGAGTGTGGCATTAACAGTAGATTGATCCACTGAAAATGAATTCAATAAATTGCCCGATGTGACAGAAAGCTGGAAAATGCCCTTATCTAGGATGGCCAGAAACAATACTCACATCTCCCTACTTGCACGTTATAAGCCTTTACTTTTTGTTTTACCAACGGGTTTTGCTCACTCCCCTGAACCTGTGCTGTCTTCCCCTTCTGCTTGCATACATCCATGGCTTTGTACTCCTCCTCTGGGAAATGAAAGTGCTTACAGTGGAAGAATCATTCCTTCTTGTTTAACTTTGTCCTTAGCATGGCAATCAGCAGAGTTGAAATGGAAGTATGGGTCTCTTTATCTACTGGGGTGACTCTGAGGGTGGCAATGAGTTCCTCTGACAGTTTAGTGGCACCTGCCAGCAGGACATGGGGAGATCTTCCAATCTCACCTTCTTTCTGGAAGACCAGAGCTGGCAAACTTCTCATCTGGAAAACTGTTTTCTCCAATATTCATATTCCAAACCATCTACATAGCATGAGCTTTGTGGCCCAGGAATCTGAATTCTGATTTTTTCAGAGAAGAAAGTTTTCTCTATGAGATGCTAGGGAGAAGATATGTAACTCCCCTAGACTAGGCTTATGCATGTAGGAACACACCTCTTTCAATTTAATAGGGGATTGTCTGCTTTCACAAGACTCAATTTGTTTTTATTTCTATTTCTCACCTGCACTTAAATTGTATACTTATGCAATATAAATGTATGTATATACACTTTCATATAGTTGATTTTATGGAATTCTGTGTGTAGGCACTTTCCTTCCTTAAGAGAAAATTCCAATGCTTAATTTCTAGGATCCAGTATAAGTATCTCTACCAGAGCTTGCGAATAGTTATTTACTATAAAGAGGTATGCTTATTGTTCATAGTCAAGTCAAACTGAAGAAAGATATTGATTTTAGTAAGATTCTGGAATGTTGTACAACAATCAATCAAAGTGGGGAAGCCAGGTAAAGCTGGTATTATATAACATGGGTTATAAAAAATATGATGTTCCTTGTGTTGTTCATTAAACGTTTGCAACTTAATTTAAGTGGAGGTTCACTTTAGATGAAAGCCAAGAAATCATTTTTGGTTCAAAGATAGTACATGTAATCAATTTTTATTAAGAGGCTTTAAAAGAGTCTGAAAACTAAAAGAGATTTCATACTAAAGTCTGAATTGAAAAGTTGAGCTTCATGATTTCAGAAACTATACTCTACAATGTTTTTCCATATCTTTCTTTCTTATAATGAATAAATACAAGATTAATGAACTGAATGATATTAAATATCATTAGAGTCATAAAAGAAAATAATTCTATTTATTACATCTAACACTCACTATAAATTGTAAGACTATACAAGCTTAAGGAAAACAGAAATGTAAATTAAAGTTTCAGTATCAAAGATATTTGGTGAGAAGTACATTATATAGTCTCATTTCCAAAATGTGAAGATGTCGTTTAGAAAGAAAAATAATTAGCAAGCAACAAAACTGCATATTTGTTCCAGTAGCAATATCTAATAGATAAAGAAACTAAAGAGGAGACATATTTATTGGTGGACAAGAGATGCACCAATGATGCTCCAACTTAGGAGCTGTCTTAGGATTCTTGTGTGATTCCATAACCATTCACAAATGAATTTTTTTGGTCACACCCGGCAGTGCTCAGGGTTTACTCCTGGCTTTTCGCTCAGAAATCGCCCCTAACAGGCATGGGGAACCATATGGGATGCCGGGATTCGAACCACTGACCTGCATGTAAAGCAAACATCTTACCTCTATGCTATCTCTCAGGCCCCACAAATGAATTCTTCTGTGTGTATTTATATTTAATATTTTATACTCAGTAGTGCTCTGGAGCACAAGGGATCAAAGTTGGTGACACTTACCTGAAAAGCATATTTTAAACACCTTTAAATTAGCTCCTTGGTTCACAAATATTTTTACTGTCAAGATTGAACCCTGTGTATTTGATGACAATGCCTTTTTTATTTCAATGATTCTAATAAGACATTTTGAATCACCAGTTCTAGATCTGAAGTTCACACCAAAAATGGAAGGACCTTTCTGATAAAGGGTAAATTTATAGAGATGTAAAGAAAATTGTGTTGTAATCTCCAATTATTTACTTCTCTTTCTTTGTAACATGTATTGCCTACCTTTCCCACCAATTCTGAGCTGACCATGTGAGGAAACACAAATGCAAAAGTTCAGAATTAGCATCTGAAAGTTCTTGTCAGGCTGTTGGTTCATCATCCACCATTATATTAGCACAGGGGTAGCAGCTCTCGAGCTGCATATGGTTCCCGGACAAAATGAATGCGGCTCTTTGCCTCTTATCATGATTTTGTATACTGTGACTCTTTGCCAAGTTTAGGTTTTGTTCTGCTGCTTCTGAGGAGGGACCTCTGAGGAGAGATCTCCGAGCCCATAGTCCCACCCCAGGCTGTGTCATCCCATCTCCCATCTCTCGGAAACAACTGAGGGAAATAACCTGTGTGTCACATGTTGGGTCACATCTTGCCGTTAGTTCTTAGTGTGGAGGACGCAGCACACCTTCACCATCACTGCAAGATTTTTACCCTCACTCAAAATGGCAAAATGCAATATGCGTTTCATATCTTATTGTTAAAATTAGGTGCTTTTGTGTGACTGTCTGTTTTGGCAGGTCACCGCGTGGTGTGGCTCTCTGACTCTTACAGTTTAAAATTTTGGCTCTTTTTGTCAAACTTGTTCGCCATCCCTGTGCATGTCAGGCCCAAGGAATGAACATTCACTTTTATAATAAGAAGTATAAGAAAGTGTTGAACCAGAGTGAGAGCACAGTGATAGGGTATTTCCTTGCAAATGTTGACCCATGATGAACCTACGTTCAATCCCTGTATCCCATATGGTCCCCCCAAGCGAGGAGCGATTTCTGAGCACAGAGCCATGAATAACCCCTGAGTGTCACTGGGTGTGTAGCCCGAAAACCAAATCAAAAAACAAACAAAAGAATGAAGAAGTATAAGGAACAGTTAGCAGCCAACCCATAACCCCTAGCAGATATGGGGAGAGGGATAAAAGTGTACCAATAAACCTGAGTTTATTCAAACAAAATAAATGTTTAAATGTCCTGAGTCACATCTTACTGAGGCCAAAATGATGGTTTGTCAAGAAAATCATTTAGAGCCTAAAACCACAGACTAAAGTGAGCAATCTGAAGTCATTCTAGAATGTTTGCAATTTTCACTGGCCCCCTAAATATTAAACAAAATATGCCATATTCAACTCAATATTACACTTGATCTTAGCCAAAAGGCAAAGAAGAAATGGGAGAGACAGTTAATGTGCTGAGCTTATTAACAAGATAAGGATAAATCCTGGCCACCACGTGGTCTCCTCATCACCCAGTAACACAGCTCTGGAATGATCTAGCCCCTGATAACCATTGAATGTAGCCCAGATACCACATATTCACACATAAACATACATACACATAAGATCACATACATGCACAGTATACAGCACCTACTCTCTATTTCTTTCTAAAAGGATATTTTGTGTATGAATTTTTGGTGCACTGGAGAATGTCTTGGTAGGGAAGTATATTAAAAAGTACCTTTGTGGGGCCAGAGCAGTGGTGCAAGTGGTAAGGCATCTGTCTTGCCCAAGTTAGCCTTGAACAGGCCGAAGTTCGATACCCCACTGTCCCATATGGTCCCCCAAACCAGGAGTGATTTCTGAGCGCATAGCCAGGAGTAACCCCTGAGTGTTACCAGGTGTGGCCCTAAAAACAACCCCCCCAAAAATATCTTTGTATTCAAGGGCTGAATATGGAACATGTGGATTATGGACTTGAGAAGATAAACTTTATCATTCCATGAGAGCAAAACAGTTGATTGATTCTTTAGGTTTGCACAATAAAACTTGGCATGACAGCATGACCTGCTGACCATATGTGAACATGAACAGACCTGGATAGATTCCCCTTGGGCACTTGTACATGCTAATCTCTCACTGTGAGAACAGGCAGGCATTTTTTTGTTTCCCCTATAGTGCTGACCATAAACAATTCAGACACATACATATGGGTCCAAATAGGATATGGTGGAAAAACTCATTTAAAGTGACCATTAACCTGATCATTATAGATTAGGTTCTTTCAAACTCTAATCGGAATTGAATTCTAAAATAAATTATACTTTTGAAATTTAAAATAAAATCAATATTCATTCCTTCATGTCTAAAAAAACATTGCCTATAATCAATTTTAGTCATGAATTGCTATATGGTACATAATTCTTTCTATCAGATGATTGTGAGTTGAATAATATATAAATGTATATTTTGGAAGTCATTCATTCTATATTAAATTCTCAGAAGTCTTACAGATAAAACTTTCTAGATTCCCCAGAGACATACAAAATAGATCTAAATGGCACCAGTAACCCAGGGCAGGTTGTTCATCTTTATCTAGTGGATACTGATAGATGGGGCTGAGTCCATCATAGTAATTACATGGGACATTTAATAGCAGGTTTTGTTTTCAAAGGACTCTCTGGGCATTAATCTTTGTGACAAAGGCAGTGACAGAGATGTCGTGTTATATGTCTTGGTTGTATACTGTGCCCACAAGAAGTTTTATTTGCCCACAAATAGTTTAATATGCTCCCACTTATAAAGTTCACAATAAAAGCCTATCTTTATGATCTGTGAATACAAATCTGGTTTTTTAAATGTATGCTTCCATAAATGTGCCATTTTCGTATTTCTCACTGTTACCTATTATAACATTCCTATTGCTGTATCATCGTAAGTCTCAAATCTTGTTTTCCACAAATGGTAGAGAGGTTAATAATAAAAGTAAAATACATTTTATAGAATAAGCTATAAATATACTATTATCAACATATTAAACCTTTGTACTTCTTAGATGTTGATAAATATATTACTACTACTTATATTTAAGTCAGTCACATAATAGATATATATGTATATTCCATGCCAAAGCACTACCTGAGATTGTTTCCAAAGCACTCCTTGAACAATGCAATACAAATGCAAATACAAAGCAAATGAAATACAAGAATTCATCTTATCATTTCTACCGGCTTCTTTCCATATAATCATGATTTCTCTCTTTCTTCCTACCTTCCTTCCATCACCACAATCAACTGGGTTGAATTAAGTGAATTCACTCTAGTATTCAGGCTTGCTTCTCCCAAAAAGAACCATGTGTCCTATAAAGGGCAGTTCTATCCTATAGGTACCAGGGGTCCTCAAACTTTTTAAACAGGGGCCCAGTTCACTGTCCCTCAGACCACTGAGGGCCAGACTATAGTAAAAACAAAAGTTATGAAAAATTCCTATGCACACTGCATACATCTTATTTTGATGTGAAGAAACAAAACGGAAACAAATACAATATGTGGCCCACGGGCCGTAGTTTGAGGACCACTGCACCTTTTACTTGTGTTTTTCTGGGTCATTCAGGAGAAGATAATCTCTATAGAATTCTTAGAATGCTGGTTTCATCTCTGGTACAGCATATGGTTTCCCAAAGAGAGCCAGAGAGATCACTGAGCACAGGGCCAGTTAGTTTTGACTCAACATCCAAGATAAAAATAAAAAGGAAATATTGGGGGGCCGGAGAGATAGCACAGTGTAGGACATTTGCCTTAGATGCTGAAGGATGGTGATTCAAATATCGGCATCCCATATGGCCCCCTGAGCCTGCCTGGAGAGATTTCTGAGCCTAGAGCCAGGAGTAACCCCTGAGCACTGCCGGGTGTGACCCAAAAACCTAAAAAAAACTAAAATAAAATAAAATAAAAAGAGAACTTTTTAAAATCAGTTTTTAATTAAATAGAACAGAATGTGTCTAAGATTCTATTTAAGTTGTTATCAACTTGGGGTGATTGCCAGGATCCTGGAGTGATCCCTGAGTGCAAAACCAGGAGTAAGCCCAGAGAATCAGTGCATGCAGTTCCAAAATGAAAACAAAACAAGCCCTCTCTGCCCTTCTAGGATTCAACTTTACCATCAATTCTTCTACCAAAATGAATGCTTAAAAACTAGCTTGGGGTTTTGCTTTTCTGTCATAGTTGTTTTGGAAACTAGACTCTCCTCAGAGGTATGTGTATTGTTTGCTTTTGCTTTGACTGAATTTCAGCTTCTGTTGACCTCTCACCTACCCTGTCCACAAGGTAAATTGAAGGTGCTTTGTGAAAAGAGACCTACCAAGTCTGGTTCTAAGAGGGTGAGTGCAATTGCATTGTTGATTTTTAACAAGCACGATTTCCAAGATACTTTTTTTCAATCGTCTTTAGCTACAGCCTTTCAGAACTTGACAAGAAGATTGAGCTGTCTATTTACAAAGGATTGTGCCAAGAAATGCAATTGTATCTGAAAAACACATAAGCATACCAATTCAATTATATGTGGTAATCCTTGAGCCAACTATAAATTGCTAATCTTTATTTCCCAAGTTCACCATGAATAATTGAAAGATCCCACTGATTAAACAAATAGGAAAAGAATTAAAAGTCATATACTCAAAATGTTCTGCAGTCACTTTAAGCTTTCATATGTTTTTTTAACTACCCGTCTCTTATCTATTTTTCTGCTCTCTATTTTCAAATGATTCCATCTATTATTTTCATCACAAACTTACCTTATTTTCCGGCACATAAGACGACTTTTTTTAATGGTTTTTGGGTCACACCCGGCAGTGCTCAGGGGTTACTCCTGGCTCCATGCTCAGAAATTGCTCGTGGCAGGCACGGGGGACCATATGGGGCACTGGGATTCGAACCGATGACCTTTTGCATGAAAGGCAAACGCCTTACCTCAATGCTATCTCCCGGGCCCCAAGACGACTTTTTAAACCATGAAAAACTTCTTAAAAGTCTGGAGTCATCTTATACACTGGTATACATTATGCTGAAACTTACTTCAG
>PVKC010037138.1:0-13039 GCA_004027635.1 Crocidura indochinensis
TTCCTTCCTTCCTTCCTTCCTTCCTTCCTTCCTTCCTTCCTTCCTTCCTTCCTTCCTTCCTTTTTTAATAATTTTTATTATGATCAAAGTGAATTACAACTCTTTCACAGTAATATTTAAGGTACATAGTCATGGAGTTATTCATGGAGTCATTCTTCTTTATTTTTTTAATAATTTTTATTATGATTAAAGTGAATTACAAGTCTTTTACAGTAATATTTAAGGTACATAGTGACAAAGAATTAGGGCCATTCCCACCACTAGTGTTTTTCTCTCTCCACCCCTGTTCCCAGCATGTATCCCATACCTCCCACTTTGTCCCATGGCTGCTAGTGTAAGAGCTCTTCTTTGTGTATAGCTTGTTGTAGATTGGGTATTGATTTTGGTGTTGTTGACTTTGGGTGTGGTGCTTAAGTCTGGTCATTTTTTATTTCCACTCAGTGTTCATACGACTGGTTGTTCCTAGTACCATCCATTTTCCCCCCTCAAGTTATGAGGGAGAACAAGATTTTTCAAATTCTGTAGTTATGTTGGAAAAATAAAAGAGGAAAGAAGAGAAAAAAAAAACGCTAAAAGGAAAAAGCAAAAACATAAAGAAATCAAAAACAAAACAAAAACAAAGACCTCAAAATGACTCTGTCAATATTTGATAGGTCAACCAGGCTGAAACCCAACAAAAATATTCTAGCCCTGAAAAGAGAAATGGAAGAAAGAGACCTAGTAGATATATAGTACACTTCATCCCCAGGAACCTGGACACATATTTTTCTCCAATGTACATGAGTTATTCTCCAGGATAGACCACATTCTGGCACATAAAACATACCTCTATAAATCAAGAGGATAGAAAATTTTCAGGCTACCTTCGCTGATCACAAGGCTCTGAAATTGGATGTGAACTACAAAGGGACACAAAAGAACATTAGCAATTGGAAATTTAACAGCCTGCTACTGAACAACCAGTGGGTCCAAGATGAAATCAAAGAGGAAATCAAAACTTTCCTGGAAACAAATGACAATGAAGACACAAATTATCAGATCTTTGGGACACAGCAAAAGTGGTACTGAGAGGAAAATTTATAGCTCTACAAGCACACATCAGGATGGAAGAAGGGGCATACCTCAATAGCCTAATGACACAGCTAATAAAATTAGAAAATGATCAACAAAACAAACCAAAACTAGGGAGACAGAAGGAAACAACAAAGCTTAGAGCAGAAATCAATGAAGTGGAAACCCAAAAAACAGTCTGAAAGATCAACAAAAGCAGCAGTTGGTTCTTTGAAAAAATAAACGAGATAGACCATTGGCAAAACTCACAAAGAAAGAGAGAAACCTGATAGCCCGTATTAAAAATGAAAGGGGGAGATCATTACAGATATTGCAGACATTCAAAGAGTTATCAGAGACTAATTTGAGAAACTCTATGCCACCAAACATGAGAATCTGGAAGAAATGGATAAATTATTGGATTCATAGCCTTCCATGGCTGAATAAGGAGGATGGAGCATATCTAAACACCCCCATCACTATTGAGGAAATTAAAATGGTAATCAAATGTCTTCCCCAAAAGAAGTCCAGGCCCAGATGGATTAACTAATGAATTCTTTCAAACCTTTCAAGGGGAATTACTACCAAGCCTGGCCAGGCTCTTTCATGAAATTGAAAAACAGGAACACTTCCAAATAGCTTTTATGAAGCCAACATTACCTTGATAGCAAAACCAGAGAGAGATGCTGCCAAAAAAGAAAATTACAGACCAATATCCCTGATAAATACAGTTGCAAAGATCCTCAACAAAATCCTGGCAAATAGGATCCATGACTCATCAAGAAAATCATTCACTACGATTAAGAGGAGGTACAGAGTTTCTCCACTCTTGAAGCATATTGTCATAGGAGCAACATGGGCTCCATGCATGCTCATTTTCAAAACCCATGGTCTTATTATGGTGCCAGGAAAATTTCTACTTAATTGTGGATGACCAACTCAATCCTCTCTAGCTAGAGATCTTGGTATTTTAACAGGTCATAGGACAATGTCTAGGATAGAGTTTTTTGTGATTGTTATAGAAGAACTGTTCTGTCATGCTTCTTGTAGTCAGTCTTATGTAATTATTTAATCTTGGTTTTTGCACAGATCCTAAGTTGAGCCTACGCTAGAGTCTTTCCTTATGGCACCAGAAGTTCTGCTCAGTCATGGTTGTTGAAGTCAGAATTCTGGGATAAGAGATAATTGGTTTTTGTACAAATCCTAAGCTGAAGTAAAGGCTAGGATCTTTCCTATTGGTCCCAGGAAAGCTTCTGCCCAGTCGTGGTTGTCATAGACTGCCTTCTGTAATTAGTGATCTTGGTTTTTGCACAGATTAAAGGACGACGTATCTTCTGATTTCATCTTACTGTTAAGTGATGCAGTAGGGCAACCTTTCTTGGATCGTTTTTGCTGATTCTCATTGTCAAGTTGATGTATGCTCCTGTCGCAAGTTGGTGCCAGAGTGGTATTGGGGATTTCCTCGGGGGAATTTGGTTCCTGGTGCTGTTGTAGGGAGCTGTTGGGTCTTAGTTTGGGGTTTGGGGTTCAGATTGGATGGTCGCTGTCTGATCATATGGAGTTGGGTCCATATGACACATTTTCAGAGTGGGAGCTGCCCTGTATTATTAAATGTAAGAACTCTTATTTCTAGTAGATAAGAGTTTGTTTCTATACATAATATCTGCTCCCCCCTTTTTATTATGCCTATGCAAAGGGAACAGTGTCATATTCCATTGTTGGTGCCTTCGGGGGTAAGAATGACAGGCTTTACATTCTCTGCCCAGTTTTTGACCTGGGCTTTTATTCCAAGCAGGATTTTTTCTTCTAGAATTTCATAGCAAGAAGAACCAAAACAAGTGACATTAACAAATATATATATATATATAATATATATGTATGTATGTATGTATATACATACATAACTGAAAAAAGATAAAATAAAAAATAAGAAATAATAATAAAAATAAAAAAAATTAAGAAATTAACAATTAAAAAAGGATGGAGGAAACTGCCTATTTCTTTAAAAATAAACACACTAAGTGGTATAACTATTCAGGTATTGAACATACAAGGAAAATATAGACATCCCCATTAAGTCTTTTGAGATATTCTTGCAGAGGGAAGGTCCAGGGCACTTTTTCATCCCACACCGTGGTCTTGTTGAGTTTGAGAAGTGGTTAGTAGCAGTAAAGAATGAGGTAGCATCCTTGGACTGGAGGTCCTTCTGGAGCTGAATCTGGTAGCATGCAACAGTCCACATTTGTGGGAGGGTGAAAAGAAGGGCCACATAAAATGAGTCAGCAGACCTAGTGGTTGTAACTTCTTGCCAGGGCACTAGATTTGGGACTGAGAGAGTGTTCTTTCGCTTTGGGAGCTGGGTATTGGCTTATTGGTGGCATTTCTTTACCTAACCTAAAGCTTTACTATAAAGCCATAGTGATCAAAACCACATTATATTGGAACAAAGACAGGATCTCAGGCTAATGGGTCAGAATAGACTATCCAGTAACACCCCCTGAAATATATATTTGACAAAGGTGTCCAAAATGAAATGGAATACAGTCTTTTTAACAAATGGTCTTGGGATAATTGAATAACTACCTGTAAGAAACTAAAGATTGAACCATACCTCACACCTTACACAAAAGTCAACTCAAAATGGATTAAAGATGTTAAAATCAGACCTGAATCTCTGAAGTTTATTGAGGAAAAAATAGGCAGAACACTTCAAGACGTATACATCAAAAAAGTCTTTGATGATAGAATGCCAATGACAATAGTTACAGCATCAAACCTAAATAAATGGGACTATATCAGACTAAAAAGTTTCTGCATAGTCAGGGCCGAAGTGGTGGTGAAAGTGGTAAGGTGTCTGCCTTGTGAGCACTAGCCTAGGATGGACCTTGATTTGATTCCTGGCGTCCCATATGGTCCCCTAAGCCAGGAGCAATTTCTGAGCGCATAGCCAGGAGTAGCCCCTGGATGTCACCAGTTGTGGCCAAAACAAACAAACAAAAACTAAACAAAAAGTTTCGCACGTTGAGAGAATCATGAAATCTTTCTTAATCACTGTTTTAGTTTTACGTGCTTGTAATGAACCTGTTCAGGCTTTCTTCTTTCTTCTAATTTAGTCTTTAAGAATTAGTCTATTTCTTCTAGGATGCTAGATATGATTCTTTATTTTTTATTTTTAAAATTTATTTAAAGGAAATATATCACATAGTTGACACAATTGATCATAATTCGTTTCAGGAAGAACAAAGGCAAAGTTATTTAAAAAATAAAAATAAATAAACGAGGTGGAAGAGAAAGAAAAGATTCAGTAGCAAGTATATTTTTGAAAATCATTGAATCACCAGTTAACTCATTAAAGGCCTAGCAGAAGGTTTAATAAGCTTTTCTTCTTTTTTGTTTTTAAGGATAAGAGTTCAAGAAGTACAGCAAAAATATTGTTAGAGTGGCAATTATTGTTTGCATAGGCACAGCAAAATATGGGGGGCATGAAAAGGAAAAGCCTTGGCCTTAATACAAGGAGACCTTACCCCTGAAGTTTTCTAGCATAAGACCATTTCTAGGCTCCAGGAATACTAGGTTGTCCAACCCAAGTCATTGTCTGTAGTGCCAATAAACCTTTTTTTTCCCCCCTGCACAATCTCTGTTGTTGGTGTCAGGTTTCTGTAGTTAAAGATCCTGGAGTCTGTGCATATCCTACATCGAAGGATGATGTGGAGCGTCCTCTAGTTTCACCTCACAGCTAGAGGGCAATGTGGATAGCCCTGCCTGAAATCAGGTTGTTATGTCTTCTCGGTGTTAAGGGACCTCTCTTTGGAGTAGGTCGATGCCGGGGCAGCAGTAGGGTCTTCTGTAGTAGAGGATTGCTCCCAGGTGATATAGACAACTGTGGTTGTTCCATAGATGGCATTCTGGTTCAGGGGTGAATGGACAATGCCTGTTCTTCTGAGGCCTGAACCAAGTCATTATGACAATGTTCAGGGTGTAAGGTCCTATCGCATTACAAGATTTGTGTGTTCCTATCTCTATTAGATAAGAACTTGCCTGTATGTATAGTACTTTCCCATATAAATGTGCCTATGCAAAAGAGAAACAATGCCACATGGTTTTATTGGTGCATATGGGGGCCTTTGGAACAAGTCCAACAATCCCCGTTACTTGGTTCTAACATAGCTGTACACTGAGGGACTCTTCTGCCATAATTCCTTATTGAACAGATCATAAAAAGAAGAACAGACAAAACAGTGAGAAAAATCGTCACTGTATAAGAGAATATTCAGTAAGGGTTATAGCTGTTAAGGGAATACATACAGGATATTCAATATATGTATATACATGTACCTCAGAAACCGAGTCTCTTAGCAAGCAAAGCCCACAATTAAGGAAGGAAGAGGGAAGGAGACCTCTGAGAGTAGATCAATAAATAGCAAAAGTATATTGGGATCTTCTTAGGCTGAGAGTCTATCATATCACTTTGGGTACGGTGGCAGCTGGTTTTGTGTGGGGATAATTATCTGCTTCTTGGGAGCCAAGAACTGAAGGTAAAAAGGGTTAAATGTGGGGTAATGGTGGTTGGGGGAGAGGGCGTGAAGGACTACACATGAGCATGTACGGCAGTAGGGAAGGGCAGAATTTAATATGGACATTCTGCATCTGCAAACTATACATTAATCATAGAAAATCCTATTGAAAATAGAGATCAGTGAGAAAGAAAGTTGCTGGTGATTGCCCCAGCCCAACCCTCCTTAGAGTTCTCCCTGGTACCCACCTTTCTGGTGGCCTGGGCCAGCACCCAGGCATGGCCCTGGAGTTTGGGAGGAAGCAGGGAGATGGCTAGGAGCCTTCCTGACCTCCCAGCACCCCCAAGCTAGGGAGAGGGTCTTTGACCTGGGGTCTCCCCACATCCCATGCAGGCCAGCCAGAGCTAGCCTCCAGAACTAAAAAGGATTCAGTATAGAACTGGAAGCTTGAAATCTGCCTGCACCCTCCCTAATCTCTTCCTCTCATGTGCTGGGTGGGGGCGGGGGATAGTCCTGGGGTCCCCTCCCTAGAGTTCTCCCCAGCACCCACTTTTCTGGTGGCCTGGGTCAGCACCCAGGCATGCCCCTGGAGTCTGGGAGGAAGGGAGGAGATGGCTGGGAGCCTCCCTGGCCTCCCAGCACCCCCCAAGCTAGGGAGAGGGCCTTTGGCCCGGGGTTTCCCCACATCCCATGCCAGCCTGCCAGAACTAGCCTCCAGAACCTGATTCTTATGTTTGTGAATTTATGTAGTTAGATATCATAAAATGTGATCTATTCTGGTCTATGAATGCTAAATAAGTTGTATTTAGCTTTTAGAAGATCAAAGGTCTTATATAAACCTATTAGTCTCTCTCCTCTAGTTCCTCGTTTAAGAATCTTGTGACTTTTCTGATGTTTTGTCTACTGAATCTATCCAGTGGTAAAAGTGGTGAAGTCTGTCACAAGTTTTGTGTTTCTGTGTATGTGTTTCTCTAGGTTTGTGAACAAAAACGTCTTTATAAACTTTGCTGATTTGTATGGTTTCCCCTGTAATATTCTACTGTAAGTTCCTTAGCTTTTCAATTCTGTTTGTATAGGCTCTCTCCTTCTATGATAGTTTTTCTTTGAGTTGGTTAAATTTACTATTTATTGATTGTTTTATTTTTCTGGCAGTTGTTTTCTTAATTTCTGTTACCAGTACAATGAATATTGATGGCTTGAGCCATCGACCCGACCTAAGCATTTTGACAGGTTTCTGCCCCATTTGTGATTGCAACTGAATTCCTTAGTTTCCCCATTGTTCCTTGAATTTTGTGGGTGTTAATAATGGAGGTTTAGATTCCTAGTTACTTGAGAACTGATCTCTAGTATAGTTTATTCCAGATGGCTACTACTACTACTAATAATATTCAGATTTTCTGTATTAGTTGATGCAATTTGTGTGTGACCAGGAAATCATTAACTAGCTACTCCATTCAGTTAGCTGAGATTTAAGATTCCATACTGTCTAAAAAAAAGGAGTAATGCATTTCATCTGCCCCAAATATGAGATGTATGATGATGCTAGTTTGCGAGCATCCTAGTGCATTTTGGTTTGGAACATAGATGGGCTTGAGCATGAGCCAATGCCTTGTCTAGGGGTGAGATAAAATGGACACAAATGCACAGGACAGAGGATCAAGGCTCCCTGGCTTTGCAGAAATATGGATGTGCAGGGCTTCAGGATAGGGTGGGTTGCTCTCAGAATATAATGAACTTCTTTTTTCATATAATTATTATTATTTTCTTTTTGTTAAAAACTTTTGGGGACAGGGCCAGAGAGATAGTACAAGGGGTAGGGTACTTGTTTTGCATAGGTTGATCAGGGTTTGATCTATAACATTTGATCTATAACTCTTGAGCACTACCAGGAATAATTCCTGAGTTCAGAGGAAGGAGTAAGTCCTAATCACAGCCAGTTATAATCCCAAAACTAACAAATAGAAAACTTGGGGAGTTTCTGGAGAGATAGTGCAGTGGGTAAGGCACCACATATTATCCCTTGAGCATTGCCTAGGAGTTATCTCTGAATAAGAGCCAGGAGTAACCACTATGGCCCAGAACAAGAAGAGAATGTTTTTCATTTTTGTGGGGATGCCATACCTTGTACTCATGTAAATAAATCATAATGGTGGGACTCAGACATGAGGTGGCTGCATGCAAGGATGTACCTTGCTTTTTATGCACTATCTCTGCAAGGGTTATTATCTTATGTATAATAATGTACAATAAAAAGGTAGTATGAAGGTTAAAAATAAGGAACATTAAGAGAAAAAAATTTTTTTAAATCAAAGTGGATCACAAATCTTTTACAGTAATATTTTAGGTACATAGTGATATTGAATCAGGGGCATTCCCACCACCAATGTTGTCCTCCCTCTACCCTTGTTCCCAGCATGCATCCCAAATCCTTCTCTTTTACTTCCCAGGCTGCTAGTATAAGTATCTAGTATGTTGTTAAATTGGGTATCAATTCTGTTGTCGTTGGCCTTAGATTTGTTGTTTAAGTCTGATCATTTTTTTTTTTTTAATTTCTACTCAATGTTTACATGACTGTTCAGTCTTGGTACCCTCCATTATTTCCCCCTCCATTGGTGAGGCGGAACAAGATGGTTCAAGTTGTGGGGTTCTGTTGGAAGGAAAGAAAAAATAATAAAATGGGCCAATAATCAAACAAGCAAAAAACGGGAGGAGTCCTTTTAGAGGCTATATCTATCAATTTAAGAGAAGAAAGGGAAAAGGAAGAAAAAACACAACAATACAATACAATACAAAAAAAGTAAAAAAAAATCAAACAAAAAATTCTAAAAGCACCTCAGTAATATAGACAACAGCCACACAATAACCACGATCCTGAAATAAAAACAAAACAAAGCACAGAAAGAACAACAAACAACAACAGCAACAAAACTAAAAAAAATTAATTTGTGCCTCTCTTTTTTTTCTTGCATAAATATTGGGGAGATTAGAAAGGGAATTCTGTTGGTGAGAAAAAGCATTTTTAATTAGTGCTACTTTGGAGAAAATTAAATTATAGTGTATTTTGGGCCCAGAGAGATAGCTCAGCGGAGTTTGCCTTGCAAGCAGCTGATCCAAGACCAAAGGTGGTTGGTTTGAACCCCAGTGTCCCATATGGTCCCCCTGTGCCTGCCAGGACCTATTTCTGAGCAGACAGCCAGAAGCAACCCTTGAGCACTGCCAGGTGTGGCCCAAAAAACAAAAAAAAAAAAAAAAATAGTGTATTTTATTATTTCAAGTTTGTATTTATTTTTCTTTTATTCCTTTTACTGAAATGTGTCTTAGATTTATTAATTGAAAATACAGATGAATATGTAAATGATTGAATTTTTGGTTAAAATGGTATATTTGGATTTTTTTAGTTGTAACAGAACATAGGATTTCTTTTTTAAATTACTTCGATGATAATGATTTTCCTTTTTTGTTTTTTAGTATGACATGATGGGAAAAAATCAGACGGCAGTGAGAGAAGAAATGATTCGTTTAGCAAATTATTTGGATAGTGTAAGTTGAATTTTGTATCAGGTAGGATTGTTTTATCCTATCTTCTCTTAATTTCAGAACAAAATTTAAAAACTTTTTTGAGGCATCAGAGACAGGAAAACAAGTTGGCCTTTATGCATTGCATGCAGAGGGCTTGGGCTTTATCACTGGCTCCCCAATACCCCACAAGCACCATGAACCTCTGAACATCTGCCCCTCCAACATTTTAATTTTAAGCTTTGATTATTCTAGGGATGATGCATTCTTTTAGGTATATGTTTTCTAGTTTTTCCCTCACTATTTTTAAGCATGAAAGGCAAGTATAGTTGTAGAAAGATTGTGACTTTCTTATTAGCATCTACTATTAGCATCTACTTTATTTCAAGGTAGGTGGAGGTGTGATGAGCATTTGTAAAATATTTGACTTTTTGTTTTTAATAAAGCAAACTTCTTGAAGACAACATTAAAGACTATTTCATTTGAATATATTCCTGTGATATAATCAAAATATTAATGACACTATTAATCGTGTTTTATTGAGTATTTATATAGACATACATACATATACATATGTACATATATGTATTTCTTGTGATACTCAGGGTTTACTCCTGTCTCTGCACTCAGAAATTATTTGCCGGAGCACAGTGATAGTACAACACAGGACTGACCCTGGTTCTATTCCCAGTATCCCATATTGTCCCTTGAGCCTGCCAGGAGTGATTTATGAGCTCAGAGCCAGGAGTAACATTTGAGTGCCATCAGTTGTGGCCCAAATACAAACAAACAAAAACGTTACTCCTCGCAGGCTCAGGACCATAAGGATTGCTGGGAAGTGAAGTAAGGTTGGCCTTGTGCAAGGCAAATGCCCTACCTTTGGCCCCAAATGCTTTATATTTGTTAACTAATTCTTCACTTTTCATCTGTGAAGAATATATTAACATTCTGTAATCCTTTATCTGATTAGAATTTTAGAAAAGGATTTAGAAATTTAGCATCCTGTAATCAAAGTCATTGATATTTCTATAGTAAAATTAATGAGCACTTACATAAAATAAAATAAATATGCTTTTAAGTTGATATGCTCTGTAGTTTGTATTAAGGGAATTTTGAACTATTTAAAAAAATTACCTTATTATTATTATTATTTACTTTACCATTATTATTAAGATTTTAGAATGGAAAATAAGATAGTTTTTTTAATTACTTTGCTTTTATCTCATGGAGAATGAAGAAAAACAAATTCATGAGAGGTTAAGCCTTGTTGAAATAATCTTTTGGGAATGGAGATCCTTTTAAATTTATGTAGTTGAGTTACTTTATCATCTAATTAAGAGAGATTCCCATATTCTTTAATAATGTTTTATATACTTTTATTTTTGTTTTCTTTCTAGATGTATATTATGTTGAATATTCGAGTTGTCCTTGTTGGACTGGAGATTTGGACAAATGGAAACCTGATCAGTATAATTGGGGGGGCTGGTGATGTGTTGTCAAACTTTGTACAGTGGCGGGAGAAGTTTCTTATAACCCGTCGAAGACATGACAGTGCACAGCTAGTTCTGTAAGTGATTTTAAAAGGGTACTAAATGAAACTAGTCAGAAAATTATTATTTTCTTTTTTCATATTTTCTGCTTTTTGGGTCATACTTAGAGGTATTCAGAAATCACTTCATGCTTGGGCTACTTACGTGATGCTGGTATTCAAACCCAGGCTGACATGTAAGACAAGCATCTTTTCCACTGTACCATTTCTCCTACTTAGAATAGTGACTCTTTTTTCTTAATTTATTTTTATGATCATATTTCAAAATTTTAAAAGCAGTAATATAAATAAGGAAGACTTAGTTTGATATCTTAGGAGAAGCAACAGTGTGATAATGCTATCCCTTTTATTCCCGTTTGGGCTTACTACCTCATTTTTTGTATCACTTATTTTCTAATTTGTTTCTGTGGAAGGATATTTATAATAAAAGTTATTTAATTCTGTTATTATTGAGGTTTCGTGGGTTACAACATTTTTAATGATTATGCTTTTGATGTACAATGTAACTGAACTATCACCATCAAAGTTCTGAAGTTTCACCATTACTGTCTTCAGTGCTTTCTTCTCTGCCTTATTATCCCCATCTCTCATGCTTGGTAAACTCAGTTCTGTTGTCAGAGTTCAAGTGTTTATTTTCCTGGTACATTGTCCATTTTCTTTATTTCTTTTTTCTTTTTCTTTTTTTTTTTTTTTTTTTTGGTTTTTGGGCCACACCTGGCAACGCTCAGGGGTTACTCCTGGCTATTCGCTCAGAAGTTGCTCCTGGCAGGCACGGGGGACCATATGGGGAACCAGGGATCAAACCGCGGTTCGTCCTAGGTTAGCGCAGGCACCTTATCTCCAGCGCCACCGCTCGGCCCCGCAGTTTCTTTATTTCTTTATATAACAAATATAAGTGAGATTATTGTAGACTTGTCCTCTCTTGAACTTAATTTGCTTAAAATGGCACCCTCTAATCAGTACGATTTTTATAAAAGGCAAGAGTTCATCTTATACCTGAGTAGTATTTCATTATCCACTCATCTCTCTGTGAGCATTTGGGTTATTTTCCAGATCTTGGATATTGTAAATGTGCTGTAGTGAAAATATGTATTTTTTTTTCAAATAAGTATTATTGAATCCAGAGTAATCTTTGGATTTATTCATAGAGTTAGAATTTCTCAGATCATACAATAGGTATAGATTTAATTCTTTTGTAAGTCACCATACTGTTTTCTACTAATAAGATGATAGTTCTAACAGTGTATGAAGGGTTTTTCTTATACCATATCTCTGCCAGTACAGATTGTTTCTGTCTTTCTTGATAGAGACCATTCTCACTGTTGTAATATTTCTGCTATCATTTTGATTTGCTTTTTTTAGATAATGAACACTCTTTCATGCCTGTTGACCATCTGTATGTCTTTTTCAGAAAGTCTGTTCTACTTTTCTCCCTACTATTTTGTTTTTGTGGGTTTTTGGGTTGCCAAACCAGGAAGTGCTCAGTATTTACTCCTGGTGCTCAACAGTCTTTCCTGATGAGACTTGAGGGACCATGGTGTGCCAAATTTGAATTCATTTATAGAACATAAAGATATGTAGTAAGAGACAAAAAATGGCCATAAGCAAAAGAATCAAAGAGGTAGTCTACAGAACTGAGCTTATGTATCTGGTGACAGAGATGGGTGGTTATGGTTGGTGAGGCCATGTCCATGAGGCACTGATGGAGAGAATAGGCACTCGGGTGATGTATGTTATAGTGTAGGAATGATACTTGACTTCAGGACATGAAGCTCACTACAAAGAGTGGTTAGTGCACTTAGCGAAATGACTGCACTGAGAACCATCGTAACAATGTTAATGTACGAGGGAAGTAGAAAGCCTGTCTAGAGCACAGACGGAGGTGAGGCAGTGAGGAGAGACACTTGGGACATTGGTGATGGGAATGAAAAAAAAAATGTGGGTTGGGGTGAAGGAAAAAAAGAAATCAAGTATATTTGCTATAAAAATAATAAAAGGAAGAAAGAAAAAATAAAGAAAGGAAGGAAAGGGAGAAGGGAGGAGGGAGGGAGGAAGGTAGAATGAAAGAAAGAAAAAAGAAAGATACTTGAGTGAAACTATCATTAATCATAGTATTTCAACAAAAGTTGGTGAGTGGGTGATTCCAGAAATGAATCAAGTGGGAACAGGCGAAACGGTACTTTTGAAGAGCAGAAAAAACTCTTTAAGAATTACAGGCCATGTAGTTCTTACCACTACCTAATTTCTGTGTCATGCCGTGGCCCCCAAACCAACAACCATACAGTGTGTCATACAGTTCTGGTCAACCTCATTATGTATCTCAATATAGCTGTTAATGGTTAGTATATATGTAAGTATCGCAACTACAGGAAAACAAACTGGTGAGCACTTTGGCTGAATCTTCATGTAC
>PVKC010037139.1:0-13048 GCA_004027635.1 Crocidura indochinensis
AATCCATGCAAATCCCATTCTTCTCTGGGCCAGCAGCAATCTAAGAGCATGTCTGCCACACAAAAGTGATGTCCTCACTTTTCTCCCAAGAGTCTGCCCTGGATACAGTCAGTCATTGGGAACCATCTCTTCTGCATTTTCTTTTCTTTGATGTTTATTGAGATTTATCAGGCAGCAACTGTGTCACTGCAGGGCCTGTCCTAGGTACTAGAGTTTCAACAGAGAATATAATTATTTGCTCTTGCAGAGCCAAGGCTAATCTGGGAGAGCACAGCAAAGCTTGTTGTGTATGATCAGGAGAGTTTTACTCTCTCAGGAAATCAAGGTAATGTCTACTGACACGTCCATTCTGAGCCTAATGTTCATCCTGGCAATGGTAGCTAAGCAATGACTTCACTGCAGTGACCACCTTGGACAGATTGTGATGCAGATGGTGGTGAAGACTGTGGCAGGGAGAGTGATCAAGTTAGAGACCGAGATGACGGCCATTGTGACTCTGAGAGTCATGAGGGATTGTTGTTGGAAGGTGGAATGACAGTGACAGGATTGCATTGGTAATGGAAACATGACAAACTATGCCAATAGGAAGGACAATATCAGAACTAAAGAGACCATATAGTGGGTAAGGTACTTGCCTTGCATACAGTCAACCAAGATTCAATCTCCAGCACCCAATATTCAATCCCGGGCACCCAATCCTGTTAGGAGTCAGTCCTAAGCACTACCTACTGTATCCCCAAAACATAAAGCAAAAATGAAACATAACAAAAAGGAAGGACAATATCAGTTATTTATTCATAGCTACATTGGGAAGATGATCTCAAGAGAAATAATGATGATGGTGATTATAGGGTTCATTTCCAAGAGACTGGGGTGATTATTAGAATGTCAATGACGGTGATGACCAAAGTTGAACCACAGGAATTTTATCCAGTCTTTTAAAATCACTGGCTACATATCAGAACAAATAGAACACTGAGGAGGTGGTGAAGATTATGCAGCAGGGGCACATAGCTTCTTCTCTCTCACCTGCACTCCTGGCCCCAGCCCACAAGCAACTCCACAATGTGCCTGGCATCCAGCTGATTGTGTGTTGTGTGGTTGTGGTTGTGTGTTTCCCAGGATGAGAAATGTGTACATGAACAGACCTCTGGAGAGACCCCAGAGAAGCAAGAGGGCTTAGCCCAGATGGCACCAGACCTGACCGTGATCCAGTTCATCAAAGGTCAGTGAATGCAGTAGGCTATGAGGGGAGGTAGGCTAGAGGGGTACATGAAGCCAAGCCAGTCCTGGGCCTTCTTGCCTTCCCTATTCATCTTCCACACTGACAGGCCTCTTCATACAAGCCGAAGAAATCTTTGCTCCCATGATGCCCTATGCTGGCACATCATTTTTTATTGCAATTGATCAAAATCTTCCTCAGCTTTATAGGCCAAGCCCAGGGCTTCTTCTCTCCTTCCTCCTACAGGCCTGGCTCTCCTGCACCTCGTTTCCTCTCCTCTGCTTCTCCCCTACCCCAACACTTAGATTGCTAAGCATTTGTCCAGCCTTTCCCCGAGCAGTGGGTTCCTAAAGGTCAGGGCCTATGTTGTCTCTTCTAAGCCCTTTTTCGTTTTCCCCCAGCCCCATGGAGCCCACAAACCAGAGGCCTGGAATAAATATTTACTCCATTCTCAGGCTGTGCCCTAGGCAAAAGTATCTTTGGACTCAAACCCAATGACCTCAGTTTGGCTCCTATCTGGGCCTCCATTTTTTCTCTGCATGGTGAGGGCTGGGTCCAAGGGTCTAAGATCCATATTTCTCTCATCCTAAGACTTGTTAGCTCTGTCTGCAAACCCTGTCATGACTACGCTGTCCTTTGCAAAGATTCTGTTGGCAGGGACAGTGATAGGGAGCCCAACCTAAGTGCTGCCCTAGTAGAACCTGGAACAAAGCTCCCTGTTCCCCCAGGTCACTCAACCACAGTCAGTAGAAGTCACTGTCCTTCCCCAGCCCACATCAGCTTAGGGACAGGGCCAATAATTAATCCTGGCCTTGCCTCTCTCCAGGTTAGTTCGGGGAATCCAAGCAGATAATGATGAAAAGCCCTTTGTAGACTATAAAATATATATACTTCTATAAAGTTCAATTATTATGTCAATGGTCACTTCTGCCCCATTGCTATTCTGGGGGCTCAACAAATTGGAAGGGTGATAACCTTGGGGATTGCTAGACTCCCCTCACTCCTGCCTCCTCCTTCATCACAACCTCTGAGGACTCCAGCATGGGAGTTCGCTGGGGGAAAGATGATGTTGGGAGGCCAGTAATTTCATTCCTCTGTTCTCCAGTATCCTCAGGGACATGGGGTGGGGGGCAGTGTGGGTAGATGCCATGACATACATTCTGGACTTCAGGGCCCTAGGTTAGAGGCAATACTTTGGGTTCTCTAACCTCAGGTCACCCAGGTTCTAGAACCCCCCTGCATGCTGTTCCAGGGAAGAGTTTATTAATCACTGTTTGGGCTCCTGCCCAGAGGAAACCTAGGGCAAACTGCTGAAATTGGATCCTGGGCCAGATTGTCTCCTGTGATTTCAGCTTCTACCTGAGTCTAGAGTAGACTGAGGCAAGGCTGGATACAGACCCTCTGAGCTGCCTATCCAGTTCTTGAGGGACCAGCTGATCTTGATGTTCCTGGAATTGTGGGTAGAAGGCAGAGGGAGGAGAAGTTATGGTTATGGATGAGGAGACCTTTCATCATGGGGAAGCGAGTTTGATGGGGAAGACAAAGACAGCTCTTGAGCTGGGGAAGTTCCTATTCGACAAAAGAGACATAATACCATGCTGGGGAAGGTACCAGTCTGATGATGAAGACCTCACCTCTGAATTGGAGAAATTCCTATCTGATGAGAGATACACATTATGTGAACTAAGGGATAAGATTCCTATCTGATGGGGGGAATATAGTCTCTGAGTTGAGGAAGTCTCTGACTGATGGTGGAAACACAGCCTTAGAGCTGAAGAAAGTCTGATGGGGGAGACAGTCCCCGAATAGAGTAATCTTACCTATATTCTGTAGGATCTTCTTCAGAGGAGGGAGACAGCCTGAGTGAGGATTGAGAGGACAGACTTGCCTCCATCTGGATATGCCCCTGGCCTGCCATTCAGGGACCCTGGCATAACCTGGCTGTGGGAACTCTGCATTTGGTCCAGAGAAAAATTGCCCTGATGAAGACAGGGCACTGCAGAGATGAGCACAAAAGAGAGGGTGGAAGGCAAAATGAAGAGATCTTTCTGGAGTTGGGTTCAGGATTGTGGGCGAGGAAAGTAAGGAAGACATCCTGACCAGGGGAGTCAGGAAATTCCAGCAATTCTCAGCACTACCCTACCCACATGAACTTGGGTGCATCTTGTCTCTTCCTGGGACTCTGGTAGGTAGTGAGGCAATTGTGCAGCCCCGCAGAGTTCAGGCTTTCTGACTAGGGTCCTAGGAGCAGGAGGGAGATTGATGCAGCTCCCTGGGGTTCACAGAACTCGAGCACATGTGTCCCCACTCAACACTGACTGAAGCCTCCACTTTGGACAAACCAGGGCTAGGAGGTCGACCTGAACTCACAGGAGGGAATTCCACAGGGGGTTGGCCTGCAATGTTTGTTTCTATCTTCTGGCTCCCACGGAAATAGCTATAGGATTGGAAATCCTTTTGGTTTAGCAATGCTCTTAGAACAGCTAGAATCTCCCCCCGGCAGCAATTGATTCCACTGCATCAGGAACACAGAAATCTCTACTGGGCCGAGAGGACGCCTTTAACTAGTCGACACACACCCCACCACATCTCAGACTGGAAGTGGTTGTTCTTCTGGTGTCTCTGCTTAAGAAGGTCTTGAACCTTGCCTGGGTGTAGTAACTTCAGTCTTGCTGAAATAACTTCAACCTTTCCAGGTTTAATTTCAGCTCCTGCTGGTTGAATCGCCTTATTAATGCGGGGGGGGGGTTTGCACACATCATAGTACACACATCTAGGATGTCTCGCGTCAATCCTGGAGCTGAAGGCCCTGAACACCAAGCTAACACTTGCTCTCTGTGGATGCCCTTCAGAGGAGTTGAGCCTGATGAGAAACTTATAAACAAGGTATCATTTTAGAAGTTAGCAGGATTGGGTGGAAGAACCCAAAACAGTTACTTCTCTCCTTGAAGACAAGAGTTGCCAGGAACTCTGTTTCTCTCTACACTCCACCTTTCTAGACCCTTCCATTCTTTGGAATGTCCCCAGAAAGTCCCCCAGGACACCCCAGGACCCAGCCTGCTCAGGCTTCATCTACTTTGAAGAAGGTTTTATGTTTTTTTTTAATTGGAGTACTGGGAGAAGTAGAGTGTGTGAGGTACCCAAGATCAAACGCAAAGCCTCATACAGGTGAGGCACATGTTCTATCCAAGTAAGTCATCTCTCTGGTATTCTCTGAGGGTCATAGAATTGACCCCAATAGTTTCATCTTTTATCCATTTAGTGGAGCCAGCGAGGTGTTGCTAGGGGTAAGGTGTCTGCCTTGCAAGCGCTAGCCAAGGAAAGACCGCGGTTCGCTCCCCTGGAGTCCCATATGGTCCCCCCAAGCCAGGGGCAACTCTGAACACTTAGCCAGGAGTAACCCCTGACCATCAAATGGGTGTGGCATGAAAAACCAAAAAAAAAAATATTATTCTATCCATTTAGTTGGTATGTTCATTCATTCATTCATTCCTTTATTCATTCCATTCCATATTGATTTTCTGTCCACTATGTCCCAGGCTCTGGAGATTCAGCAATTAACACAGCAAACAAAATTTCCTACTGTAAAGGAGTTTTACTCTCTGGTGGAATGGCTAAAACAAACAAACAAATGAAAAATCTAACATGTAGTCTTTAGGGTAAAGAACAATGGCAAAACATATAGCAGAGTTAGGGAGGTCAGTGCCAGGAATGCTGTCCCATATTGAGGGATAGAAGAGACAAATGAGACTGGGTTTGGTTTAGAAAGAACTGTAGAAGGATGAAATGGAAAGGCTAGAGGCAAAAAGTTGGATTGAGTAAGAACTAAGAAGTGAAATGAGATGGGATGAGCTGGATTAGGACAATATGGAATTGACTTCCAAAAGAATTGAAATAATGCAATAATGTAATCTAAATCAAGGGAAGGAAGTGAAATTAATTCAGAAATAGATTAGCGTTGAGTGGAAAGGAGTCAAATGTAACAGGACATTATTGAAAGGAATAGAATTAGATGTAATAGAGGACTTGAAAGAAGACAGTACAGTGTTAAAGTATTTGCCTTGCACATGGTTGACCCTATTTTGATCCCTGGTATCTGGATCTCTGAGCACCGCTAGGAGTGATCTCTGAGCACAGTCAAGAGTAAACCTGGAGCACAGCTGGGTAGAATACACACACACACACACACACACACACACACACACACACACGAAGCAAGAAATTGAGAAGGATAGACTCCAGAAGTTAAGGGAAATAGGGTAGAATGAGTCAGAAATGAATGAGGTAGCTGGCTTTTCACCCTGACCTCCCATTTATCCCAACAGTATTCCCGAGGGTGCTGCTTCGAACCCTGCGCCACCCCATCTTCCTGCTGGTGGTCCTGTCTCAGGTGTGCCTGTCCTCCACGGTGGCAGGCTTGGCCACCTTTCTGCCCAAGTTCCTGGAGCGCCAGTTTTCTGTCACAGCATCCTACGCCAACATGCTCATTGGCTGCCTCACCATCCCCTCAGGCATCTTGGGTGTGGTGGTAGGCGGCATCCTAGTCAAGCGCCTCCACTTGGGACCCAGGCACAGCACCCTGCTTTGCGTGCTGGGGGCTATGTTCTGCCTGATTTTCAGCCTGCCCCTCTTCTTCATGGGCTGCTCCACCCACCAGATTGCAGGGGTCACTGACCAGCTTGGGTAAGTGTGTGTGAGAGTGAGTGCTGAGTGAGCAAGCAAGAGGGTGAGTGGGTTGGAATCAAAGGCCTCTGATAGCCCCTGAGCCCCATCCTCTCACTCCTGACTTGGCAGGGGTTTGAACCCTGGGAATTCTTTTACATTCTCTAGGAAAGCATGGCCAGGCACTACTGAGTAGGATGCCTCTGGCCTGGGGAAACTGAATGGAAGCAAAATCAGGAGAAGGTTGGGCACCTCTCCCTTTGACCTGGGGCCCAGAAGAACCCAATGAAAAGGAAATTTGCTCCCCAGCACAGGAAAGGCCTACCCTGGAGGAAACAGCTCTGAGTAGCCCTGGGAGCTGGCAGGAAAGGAGTTTGAGCCTGGAAGGCTTTTCTGCCAGGAAGACTGCTAAGGGGGCCTGTGTCCTGGGACTGCTGGATTTGGAGGCTAAAAGATTCTTTCATTGTAGAGCCAGGAACTAAACTTCTGTTATTTTATTTATTTATTTTCTGTTCTTTATTTTTCTTTTCCCTCCACTATCCAGGAGGAAAAAACCTCAGAGGTCCATTCTCCTTCATGGCTCTGCCCCCTCCCCCCCGTTGCATGCATGCTTACCTGCAGGCCCACATGAACATTTGCATGTATATTCTCACAGTTTATATGCATGTGCTTACACATCCACATACATGTATACACATGCTTTCATATATGTACAGCTATACACACATGCACAGCCAAATACATACACACAGCACATCTTTCCACATATACACCATCTTCCCTTATAGGGATCAAGTCTGGCCCTTGTCCTAGAGAGGATGTTGGGAAGTATATTTTGGATTCTTCTCCAGAATTATTTCATTTTTCTAGAAACTACTTCAGGCTTGGATTGTCCCAAACACACCAAGAAAATTCCCTAACTTCCTTCCCACCATCCCCAGGCATCTCATCCCTATGCCAGGCACTTCTTCTGAGTGACTACCAGTGAGGAGAGGCCCTCAGCTCAGCGTCCAAAAATGCTCTGGCCACTGCCTTCCTCCCTCCCCCTTCCTTATCCTCTTTCTCATATGGAGGCAGATCTACCCTAAGGGTACTGTAGTACCTTGTACTACAGACCCAATCACAGACACAACCAAGACAGTAAAGGCTGGAGGGAGACACAACCCCTTAAATGTTCATTCAAGGAAGGATTCAGACCCTTGAAATGATTTCTAGGTTAAAGAATGAAAAGCAAATGGGACCAGAGATCCATAGATGTGGCTCAGTGGTATGATAGAGCAAATGCCTTGAGAGTGTGATTAACTGGGTTTGATCCTAATATTGAGTCAGGAGCAACAGGTTTCTGTGTTGGTCCACAGTTCCCAGTTAAATAGTTTCAAGAGAGAACACATTGAGTCATAAAGATGTTCAAACTCAGAAACAGAAAGAGAAACGTTTATTGAAAAGTAGAAGAGAGACTTCCCAATTGGGACTGGGTTAAGAATGGCCATTTTTATGAGTGTTTACAGGAAAACTTTCTTTACTTTTTGTTCGATTTTTGATTTGGGGGCTAAGTCTGACTATGCTCCAAGGTTCCAATTTATCAAGGCTCCAGATCCCTGACTCTGTGTTCAGAGATCATTGCTGGCAGGTCTCAGGGAACTATATGGGATACCAGGGATCAAATTTAAGTTTAGTTTATGCAAGGTAAGTGCCCTGCCTCCTGTACTATCTTGCAAGCCCTGTGTTCTTATCAATGTATCAGATGATTCTCATTTGTTTCCAGGGAGGTCTTATGGCTAAGATAAACATTGCATTTCCACTCAGTCTATTAGGGACTATGTGTATATTTGACCATCTGCCCAAGTATTGCCTATTATCTCTTAGTCTCTGTAATCTAAGGCTTGGGGTAACTAAACTTCCTCAGTTTTATAAAGAGCTCAGGAATTTTCAAGATTGTTTAAAATGAAGGATGAAGACAGCTAAAATAGAGTCACTCTTGGCAACTAGTTATGAAAAAGAGATGCTTCCTCTTTCATTATTATAAAAAATAAAAATAATTAAAAGCAATTGGATATATATATTATAGGTCTACCCTGCACGTCCAATTTCTCTTTTCTTCTCCCTCTCACCTTGACTTTGACATCTTAGGCCATCAGAAAGCTTATTGATCGTGTTGCAATGTACCCGCTGAGCTCTGAGTCCTAATAGTCTTTAAAGCAGCCTTTTGGGACCAACGGAGCACAATCAGAACAGGGCAGAATCCAGAGTCATGGGGACAAGGAGCAGAGGATGAGCCCCTCTCCTGTTTATCCGGCCAGCTTCCAGCAGGGGGCACTCTCAGAAATGCAATCTCCCAGGTCAAGGGTTGGGAGGACGGTGACCTGCTAGGCTCAATTCAGATCTGCCTCTCCTTCAGAAGTGACAAATGAATAAACACGCACAAAAACAAACATACACATACATACACACACATCTGCCCCAAACCCTTTCCCACCTTAGGAAGGAAGAGAGGCTCCCCTCTGACCCCAACTTAAGCCAATTCATACTTGCCCCAGGAGCCACCTCTATTCTTCTCTGGGCTGACCTGTACCTCAACTCCTGACTTGGCCTCTTCCTCTCTTGCTCTGGTTTATGAGACTGGGGTTCTCTGAGCATAAAACCATAGGGCCGTGACCACATAACCTGGAATCAGTGGGCCAGAGTGAGAGTCAGAAGATCATGAGAGTCCCAGACAGCAATGACAGAGAAACTGAGGTCCAGGTTAAGAAGGAAGAGGTGGGAGACCTCCACAGCTAGTTGGTCCCCTGACCACACTTTGAACCAAATTTTCTGAGAAAAGGAAGCAATGTAGGGACTGGTGAGATAGTTCAGGGGGTAAGTGTTTGCCTAAATTGCAGCTGACAATTGCCTAAATTGCAGCTGTACCTCTAGAACTGATCCCGGAGCACAGAGTCAAAAATAATCCTGAGCACTGTTGGGTGTGGCCCCAAATGAACAAAAAAAACAAGGATGAAATTTGGTTCACCCAGAAATAGAGAACAATTTAATTCTTCCAAAACTGGGAAGAATTTCACCTATGCTCCCTGAGGAAAAGGGCCAGAGGAGCAGAGGGCCCCACACAAGCACTAGTTCATGCCCCTAAACTCTAAGTGGGGCGATTCTTATGGCTCCCAGTCAGCCTGTCTCCTGTACACTCTTCTGAGTAATGAGTACTCTATAGGGAGCAGAGAACTCTGACCTCTGCTATGGGGTAGGAGTGGGGCGTGCCAGACAGGGAAGCTTGGGGGTCTAAGGTCACAGAACCAGAATGTCCTAACAAGTCTTTCTCACCTCAGAGAGCAGCCTGGGATAAGCTGCAACGAGGCCTGTGCCTGCCCCTCCGGAGGCTTTAACCCCACCTGTGATACCAGCACTCGTGTGGAGTACCTCACACCCTGCCAGGCGGGCTGCAGGGCGCAGGTGACTGAGAAGGGCCTGGACAGCCCCAGCAAGGACCAGGTGGGTTTGTGGTTAGTGGTTAGGCCTTTCCTGTCCCATCTCTGCATCTGAATTCTCTCACTCTGGGTCTTCTCTCTGTCTCTGTCTATCTATCTCTGTCTGTCCTGCCAAGAGAGCATTATAAAGCACTGTTCTATATAATAGAGAATAATTGTCTCATTAAGCCTTCCTCTCTGGCCTGGACTCAACCTCATGCCAGAGAGCCTCAAGGGAACTTGAGCTGGGGCAGCTGTCCCACTATGCACTTGCAGAGCCTGTACATCAGACCAGAGCTTGTTTCTGGACTCTGCTCACCTTCTGGTTCCCACCCCACCGAGGACTGAACAACAGTTTGCTCTCTGCCAGCCCATGGATGCTTTCAATACCTTTTCCACATTAGTTAGGGGGGTGGCAGGCACGTGGCCTATGTTTTTCTGGGAATAGCATGTTTCTATTTCATGTCCCAAGCTCTTCAGTACCACCAGCACCCCCTCTTAGGACATCCCCCCTTACTATGCTCTCTGGCCCAGGTAGAAGAAGTAAAGGTTTGATAGAATCTTGGGTTCCACAGAGATTTTACACTTGATGCTTCCTACATATATTCTCATTTCTCTTGGCAACCACCTATTCAATCTCCAGACCCAGACCCACTAACTCTCTTTGGTGACATCTCCTCCCTGTGTCAGAGAGCTCCCACAGTGCTGTCTGCTCAGTTCCTGTACCATATCTCTCCTCAATATCCTCTCTAGAGACTAGGAGAACCTGTCTTGCATGTGTAAGACACTGGGTTAAATTTCTGGCAAAGAGAAAAAAAAGAGAGAGAGTATGCGTTCCTTTGAGAGCTTAATACCCCAAAGACAGTAGTAAAATGGAATGAACAGTTGGAAAATATGAATTTCTTCCCTAAAGCACTCTTTGCTGTTTTGATTCTTAGCAAAGATGATCAGGAGTTTAAATGCTCAGGTACCAACAGGCAAAAGAATGTGTATTCATGTGTATGTTTGGGTAATATGTATATCAACATATTTATGTGTGAGTTTATGCATGTATTAGAATATGTATGATAGTGTGTCTGAGTGCCCATGTATATATGTTTATTATATGTGTTTATGTGAGTGTATGTGATATATATACATATGTACATGTATATATACATATAAATGTATGTAATTATGTGTGCATGCCATTGTGTGAATATGACTCTATCTTATATGTGTGTATATTTGTTTAAATATATGTGAGTACATGTGACTTGCGGATGCATATGACTGTGTGTGAGTTCATGTGTAACTGGTGTATATGTGAATGTTTACTGAGGACTGGTACTTTCAGAGCCTCTTTTCCTTCACTTCCCTCACACCCCAGGGCCAGAAGCACAGACTGTACTGCTGCTTTGCACCCTGGGGATTCCCACAGGCCTCTAGACCCTCAGTGGCTAAAAGTGTTTCTCCCCTTTCTGCACCCTAGATTTTCTACACCAACTGCAGCTGCGTGGCGGGGGGCGGCCGTGTGCTGGCAGGCTCCTGCGAATCTGCCTGCAGTCACCTAGTGCTGCCCTACATGCTCCTGGCCAGTGTGGGGGCAGCACTGGCCAGTCTCACTCACACCCCATCCTTCATACTCATTTTAAGGTGAATGCCGGGGCTAGTTAGTGTGTCCCAAAGGTCCTTCTCCCCAAACATCAAAGATATCTTGAGGGAGAAGCCAGAGAAAGGGTGTCCTTGGTCTCCTGGGCACCCTACAGGCCCATCTTGCCAGGTCTCTTTGGTGTGATGACCTCCTGGCGGGAAGCTATTCCCATGTCAGATTAACCAGCAGGTCTAGAGCAGCCCAGGAACTGGGCCATGGTGGGTGAAGGAGCACTGGTCGCTCACCCTACTGAGATGGTGAGGATCAGTCTCTTCTCATCCTGCCTCAGTTAGGGGAGCAAGCAGAGGGCCCAGGAAACATATCCAGAAGCCAAACTCCACTCAGGGGTGGGCATGTGGTCCATGATTTTGAATGTCCTTTGGCACGAGCACTTAATTCAGTACAAGCTGAGTGCTAGCCCCTAGTCTAAGAAATTCTGGCCATAGTCTCCAGGTCCCCTGAGGCTTAAGTCAGCATTTGGGTCTCAGTAAAGTGGGGTAGGGAGGATACAGAAAACCAGAGCATGATGATTCCAAGCTTTCTTTGTGCTGGAATTACTTACATCTAAATTTCTTTTATTTTTTGGTTTTTGGACCACACCCAGCACTGCTCAGGGGTTACTCCTGGCTAAGCGCTCAGAAATAGCTCCTGGCAGGCACGGGGGATCATATGGGACACCGGGATTCGAACCAAACACCTTTGGTCCTGGATCGGCTGCTTGCAAGGCAAACACCGCTGTGCTGTATCTCCGGGTCCACGTCCAAATTTCTATTGATGATTTGTCTATTTACATATCTCATTATACTATGGTTATCCCCTATCTTTCTATAGAAAGTTCAGGGTAGTGGGGACCCTCATAAATATCTAAAGAGACATAGCTGCATCCCAGAGCCCAGCTATAGGAAGCATGGGTAGGGGGTGCACATGGCAAACAGACAACAGAGTTAGGGGACAATGGATATGGGATGTGCCTGGGTCTAGGCACATGCTACCTTGGCCAAGTCCCCTGTCCTCCTGGTGCCAGTCTCCCTCTGTGAAGTGAGTGGACAGGGATAGGAATTAGGACTGGACCATGGGTGATCCAGAAACATCTGCCACTGCTGCTACTAAAGAAGAGGCAGTGGCCGGGGTTCAAGCCCCTTGCTCAACCATAGTACTGTGTGGTGGGCCTAGAGGGCAGGTCTAGTGTGGTAGAAGAGGAACCTGGGGTGTAGAAAGAAGAAAGAAGGAGCTAACTAACACCTTCCTGGGGCTGAGCACAAGGTCAAAGATCAGGGTATGCTGGGACATGAGGACCAGGCTGCAGGGTTTGAAGGAGGGGGCCTATACACCCTCAACCTTCAGACTGAGAAAGAAACTGGGCAGTGGGAGAAAAAGGGTCTGGAACCCTGAAGGCTGATGTTCCTATTCTCATGTGACCCATTTCCTGCTTATTAGGGGCGTGAAGAAGGAAGACAAAACTCTGGCTGTGGGGATCCAGTTTATGCTCCTGAGAATTCTGGGTAAAGGATCTGCTGAACCCACTGGCCTGGTTTGGGGATGTTCTCATTCTGGGGGGCACAGGGAGGAGCAGGCAGGATCCAGGACCAGGACAAGTTTATGGTTCCTGTGCCCAGAGGGCAATAGACCATCCTGGGCATCTTGGAGGTGGGCAGAAATGCTGGCTCAGAGCACCTTGGGGTGATGTGTCAGGACAAAGGGGGTGGACGGACCCAGGCCCAGGTTTCAGCACCTCCTTCTTCAGCCTGGATGCCGAGTCCCGTGATCCACGGCAGCGTCATTGACACCACCTGCGTGCACTGGGCCCAGAGCTGTGGCCGCCGTGCTGTCTGCCGCTACTATGACCTCGACCTGCTCCGAAACAGGTGAGGGGTGAGGGGAAGCTGCAGGGGCTTGGGGAAGATGTTGAGCACTCTCAGGGGGCATCAGAGAGAGCAGACCTGCTGATATCTATCTGGCAGGGCTCTACCTCAGCGCTGAGCTCTCCGGAACTGCAGGACTTGGTTGCCTCTTCTAACAAAGGAGGCAATTGAGGGTCAGAGAAAGAGCTGGCAACATTGGGCCTTGCATCCCAAT
>PVKC010037140.1:0-13063 GCA_004027635.1 Crocidura indochinensis
AAGAATTAACAGTCAAAGACATCATCACAGAGAAACTCCCAGAGCAAATATTGCATGCAATCAAATCCTGCATGCTAAAAAATACCAGCTAAAACAGACCCGAAGATAAACTCCAAGACACATCCTAGTTACAATGACGAATCCCACAGACAGAGATAGAATACTGAAAACAGAAAGATCAAAAAGGGAAATTACATTTAAAGGAGCATTCTTAAGACTTACAGCAGACATGTCACAAGAGACTCTCAAGGAGAGAAGACAGTGGTGGGATATTGTGACAAGACTGAATGAAATGGATGCCTCAATTAGAATATTGCACCCAGCGCAACTCAGGTTCAGGTTTGAAGGAACGAAACATAGTTTAATGGATAAGCAACAGCTCAGAACTTTCACAGATGCAAAACCAGCCTTGAAGATAAAACTGAAAGGTCTACTTTTAAACAAGACAGACCAGCAAACACACCAAACATATACACAAAGATGACATTAAATCCCATGACAATCATTTCCCTCAATGGCAGTGGACTAAATGCACCAATTAAGAGACACAGAGAGAGTGGGGCCCAGGAGATAGCATGGAGGTAAGGTGTTTGCCTTTCATGCAAAAGGTCATCAGTTCGAATCCCGGTGCCCCATATGGTCCCCCGTACCTGCCAGGAGCAATTTCTGAGCATGGAGCCAGGAGTAACCCCTGAGCACTGCCGGGTGTGACCCAAAAAGCACCAAAAAAAAAAAAAATGTTAAGAGACACAGAGTGGAGAAATGAATCAAAAAGATAAATCTAGCCTTGCTGTCTACAAGAAACACATCTTAATAGTCAGAACAAACAAAGACTCAAAATTAAGGCTTGAAGAAAATCATCCAAGCAAACACACCCTTAAAAAAGCTGATGTGGGTATATTAATATCAGACGACACAAACTTTTGATTCAGAAAAGTTATAAGGGACAAAGATGGACACTTTGTACTAATCAAGGGCTATGTGCAACACGAAGAAATCACACTATTAAACATATATACAACCAATGAGAGATCAACAAAATATCTAATACAATTATTGACAAATTTGAAATGGGATATCAGTAATAACACAATAATTGTGGGAGACCTCAACACAGCCCTGTCAACACTTGATAGGTCAACCAAACTGAAACTGAACAAAAATACACTAGTCCAAAAAAATAGAAGAAAGAGGACTCTCTCTCTCTCTATATATATATATTATATATATACAGATATATATATATATATATATATATATATATATGACACTCCATCCCCATAAACCTGCAAATACATTCTTCTCCAATGTACCTGGGTAATTCTCCAGGATAGTCCACAGGCTGGCACATAAAACATACCTCCATAAAATCAATAGGTTAGAAATTTTGCATGCTACCTTCGCTGACCATAAGGCTCTGAATTAAATTTAAACTGCAAAGGGACACAGAAAAAATACTTTAACAATTGGAAATTAAACAGCCTGCTATTGAACAACCAGTGGGTTCAAGGTGAAATCAAAGAAGAAATCAAAACATTCCTGGAAACAAATGACAATGAAGACAGAAACTATCAGAATTTATAAGACACAACAAAAGAAGTACAGAGAGGAAAATTTATAGCTTTGCAGACATACATCAGGAAGGGAGACGGGGCATTAGCCTGAACAGTTTAATGGCACAGCTTATAAAATTAGAAAATGATCAAAAAAGGGAACCAAAATAGGGAGACAGAAGAAAATCATAAAGCTTAGAGCAGAAATCAATAAAGTTTAAAACCAAAAAAAAAAAAAACCCTGAAAGATCAATGAAAGTAGAACTTGTTTTTTTTTTTTTTGAAAAAATAAACAAGATTGATAGACCATTGGCAAAAGACACAAAGAGAGAAAGAGAACCTGGATAACCCGTATTAGAAACGAAAATTGGGAGCTCACTAGAGATATTGGAGAGATTCAAAGCATAATCAGAAACTACTTTGAGAAACTCTATGCCACTAAACATGAGAACCTGGAAGAAATGGATAAATTCTTGGACTTTTAAAACCTCCCACGTTTAAGTAAGGAAAATGTAGCATATGTAAACACCCCGTATAGAGGAAATTAAAACGGTAATCAAATGTCTGCCCAATAAGAAAATCCCAGGTCCAGATGGACTTACTAATGAATTATTTCAAAGCTTTCAAGAAGAACCTCTACTAATCCTAGCCAGGCTCTTTCAAAAATTGAAAAAGCAGGAACAATTCCAAACAGCTTTTATGAAGTCAACATCACCTTGATACCAAAACCAGACCAAAATGCGGCCAAAAAAGAAAATTACAAACAAATATCAAGGATGAACAGAGATGCAAAGATCCTCAACAAAATCCTGGTAAACCGTATTCAATGCCTCATCAAGAAGATCATTCACTGTAATCAAGTAATTTTCATCACAGGAATGCAAAGATGGTTTAACATCTGTATATATAACAACATAATACAGAATTTCAAAAACAAGAAAAATAAAAATCATGTGATCGTATCAATAGACAAAGAGAAAACATGTGATAAGATCCAACACCCATTCATGATAAAAACTCTCAACAAGATGGGAATTAAAGGAACCTTTCTCAATATAGTTAAGGCCATCTACCACAAGTCAATGGTAAATATTATTCTCAATGGATAAAAACTAGAAGTCTTCCCTCTAAATTCTGGTACAAGACAAGGCTGTCTCCTTCACCACTCCTCTTCAACATAGTACTGGAAGTACTTGCTATAAAGATTAGGCAAGAAAAAGATCAAGGAAATACAGATAGGGAAGGAAGAAATCAAACTCGCACTGTTTGCAGATGACATATACTCTACTTAGAAAACCCTAAGACTCTACCAAAAAACTCCTAGAAACAATAGATTCATATAGCAAGGTGACAGGCTACAAAATTAGCACGCAGAAATCAATGGCCTTTTTATAAACCAATAATGACCGGGAAGAAATGGACATTAATAAAACACCCTATTCACATTAGTTCCACACAAAATCAAATATCTTGTAGTCAATTTGAGCAAGGACGTGAAGGACCTATACAAAGAAAACTATATAAACCTGCTCCAAGAAATAAGAGAGGAAACATGGAAATGGAAACATATACCCTGCTTATGAATTGGCAGGATTAACATCATTCAAATGACAATACTCTCCAAAGCATTATATAGATTTAATGTGATCCCTTTGAAGTTATCCATGACATTCTTCAAAGAAGTGGATCAAACACTTTTGAAATTCATTTGGAACAATGAACACCCTCGAATAGCTTGGAAAAAGGAATATGGGAGGCATTACTTCCCCCAACTTTAAACTGTACTACAAAGCAATAGTTATCAAAACAGCATGGTATTGGAATAAAGGCAGACCCTTAGATCAGTGGAATAGGATTGATTTCTCAGAGAATGTTCCCCAGACATACAATCACCTAATTTTTATAAAGGAGTAAGAAATCATAAATGGAGCAGGGAAAGCCTCTTCAACAAGTGCTGTTGTCACAACTGGTTAGCCACCTGCAAAACAGCAAACTTAGAACCCAGTTAACATCATGTACGAAGGTAAAATCTAAATGGATTAAAGACATTGATATCAGACCTGATACCACAAGGAATATAAAATAACATGTAAGTAAAACACTCCATGACATTGAGACTAAAGGCATCTTCCTGGAGGAAACTGCACTTTTCAAAGAAGTGGAAGCAGAGATAACAGATGGGACTATATTAAGCTGAGAAGCTTCTGAACCTCAAATAAAACATTGCCTAGTACACGAGAGCAACCTGCTGAGTGGGAAAATCTATTCACCCAATACCCATCAGATAAGGAGCTAATATACAAAAGATACAAGACACTGACAGAACTTTACAAGAAAAAACATCTAGTCCCATCAAAAAATAGGGAGAAGAAATGTACAATTTGACAAAAAAGAAATATAAGTGGCCATAAGTCACATGATAAAATGCTCCACATCACTAATCTTCAGGGAGATGCAAATCAAAACAACTAGAGTAAGGGTCTCAAACTCAATTTACCTGGGGGCCACATGAGGCAAAGTCGGGGTGAGGCAGGGCCACATAAGGTATTTCACAAAAACAAGTCCTCAAACGTCATTATTAACAGTTTTAATTATTTCTTCTGAACATGAATAGCACATTGAGTGAAGATTATGAACAGTTCTTCTGAACATGGCATCTTTTGCCTATTCCTAGCTGCCAGAGATTTGACAGCGCTTCTTCTCACAAATCTGAACCACATTTGGCTTTAGAAAGGAAGCAGTTGAGACCCTCAGTATGACTTGAAGGTGATCATCATTAAGTCTAGATCTGTACTTTGACTTATTGAAGTTCAATGTGAAGAATAACTTTTCACACAAATATGTGCTCCCCAAAAGGCACATGGTGCACTTGAACATTCGGGAAAGCTCAGGGAAGCTGGAGGGAAATTCTCTTAAAAATTGCCCATGCATGTCTGCTTTTCCACTAAACTCTGAACTTGGCTTTGAGATCAGAGTTCATTGCAGGTCAATGAGCTCCATTGGAATCACAGGAGGAGCATCTTACACATGAAAGGAAAAGGGGTCCACAAAAATTTGGAAAGTGACTCTGTGCTTTTTGAAGTCTGCAAATCTGTAGTCAAATTCTTTCTCTAGCTTAAAAATAGCATCAACATATTTCTCACCACTGAATGGTATGCCTGCATCCTCAAGTTCCTTGCATGCTGGGAAATGGCAAAGGTTTGTCTGAGAGAGCTGGGATTTCCATAACACAAGTTTTGTAGAGATTGCTCTCACTTTGTCATAGGCAGCACTGATAAGCTGCCCTGGGCCTTGTAACATCTTGTTTAGTACATTCAGCCTATGTGTGATGTCAACAAGGAAAGCTAAGTCCATGAGCCATTTGTTATCACTCAACTCAGAAACAGCATTCCCATCCTTCTCCACTAAGAATTTCACTTCTCTCAACTCAAAAAATCTTTTCAGAACATTTCCCCTGCTGAGCCAACATACTTCAGTGAAATAGAGCACATCTCCATATTCTGACTCCATTTCCTCTAAAAAAGTACAGAACCTCCTGTGCTTTAAGCCCCTAGATCTGATTTGGTTGATACATTTCACAACAACAGACATCACATTGTCACATGGCAGGCGTTTACTGCAAAAGGCCTGCTGATGGAAAATGCAGTGAAGAGCAATGACCTTTTCTACACCCTCCTCTTCAAGTTTTTTTTTGAATAAGTGCCACCAGTCCATTTTCCTCCCTGTCATCAATGATGCTCCATCAGTTATTATTCCAACAAACCTCTTCCATGGCAAACCTACATTCTCAATGGCATCACACAGATGCCAAAATATCTCATTAGCGGTGGTCTGGCCATGCATTGGAATTATTGTGAGCAGCTCCTCTGTGAATTCAAAATTGCAATCAACACCACAGACATAAATTGTAAGCTGAGCAGTGTCTGTTCTATCTGTGCCCTTGTCAAGAGCAACTGAGTATGCATCAAAACATTTAGCTTTCTCACACAGTTGATGATGTCACTTGACATGTCAGAAATGCGCTCAGCCACAGTGTTGACAGAAAGGTTGATTTTGCTAAATTGACCATCTTTTCCAGACAGATAATACTTGAAGCCTGTAACATGCATATTTTTAAAAAGTTCTCCTTCTATGAATGGTTTCCCTGCCATAGCATTCATCTCACTAACCATGTAACTAGCTTCGACTAATGCAACTTTCTCCTTGGTTGCTTTCTTGAAGAAATCTTGTTGCCTCGTTCGACGTGCTTCAAGACTGGCAACCCGCTTACCTCTCTCATTTCCTTGATATTTTGCACATTCCTCAGCATGTTTAGTTGAATAATGGCGTTTCAAGTTGTATTCCTTGTGCACTGCAACTTTCTCTGAGCAAATAAGACATGTGGGGATGCCCCTGTGCTCAACAAAGAAATACTGCGTCTCCCACTTTTCCTGAAATTGTCTGTGCTCATCATCAATCTTTGTCTTCACTGCAGGCTTTTATGAAGCCATGATCAAGGTATGACAAAGTCTAATTCTGTAATAAACTTCATTACTTTCTCTTCTTTCCCTTAGCCCTCCGATAATGCAAGTAACAGCAGTGCAAATGACGTCTGCACTAGGCGCAAAGTATTTGCGATTATTTGCTTACTAAATACGCAAATAAAAAATCACATTAGTAAGAAAAAATCGCAAAAAAATTGCATACCCCGAATGGAACTGCTCGGGATATGCGAATGCTTAATGTGATATTTTCTTACTAATGCTATTTTTATTGCAATTATTTGCTAAGCAAATAATTGCAAATGCTGTGATATTTGAAGCCTGGCCGTGTGCCACAAAATATTGTATGGAGGGCTACAAACAGCCCACATGCCACTAGTTCGAGACCCCTGAACTAGAGGTACCATTTCACGCTACAGAGATTGACACACATCACAAAAATGAGAACGAGCAGTGCTGGCAGGGATGTGGAGAGAAAGGAACTCTTATTCACTGCTGGTGGGAATGCCGTCTAATCCAATCTTTATGAAAAGTGATATGAAGATTCCTCCAAAAACTGGACATTGAGCTCTCGTATGACCCAGCTATACCACTCCTAAGGATATACCCTAGGAACACAAAACTACAATACAAAAATTCCTTCCTCACACCTATATTCATTTCAGCACTATTTTTAATAGCCAGGGTCTGGAAACAACCAAGATGCCCTTTAACATATGAATGGCTAAAGAAACTGTGGTAGATAAACACAATGGAATATTATGCAGCCATCAGGAGAGATGAAGTAATGAAATTGCCCTTTACCTGGATGTGCACGGAATTTATTATGCTGAGTGAAATAAGTCAGAGGGAGAGAGACAGATGCAGAATAGTCTCACTCATCTATGGGTTTTAAGAAAAACAAAAGATGTTATTGCAATAATTTTCAGAGATAAAATAGAGGAGGGCTGGAAGTTCCAGCTCACTATATGATGCTCACCATAAAGAGTGATGAGGGCAGTTAGAGAAAGAACTACTTTGAGAACTATCATAACAATGTGAATAAATGTGGAGGGGCCCGGGAGATAGCATGGAGGTAAGGCGTTTGCCTTTCATGCAAAAGGTCATCGGTTCGAATCCCGGTGCCCCATATGGTCCCCCGTGCCTGCCAGGAGCAATTTCTGAGCATGGAGCCAGGAGTAACCCCTGAGCACTGCCGGGTGTGACCCAAAAACCACAAAAAAAAAATGAGGAAAGTAGAAAGCCTTTCTAGAGAACAGGCAGAGGTGGGGTGGGGAGGTGGGAGATTGGGGACATTGGTGATGGGAATGTTGCACTGGTGGAGGGGCGAGTTCTTTACATGACTGAAACCCAACCACTATCATTTGTAATCGAAGTGTTTTAATAAAGATATTAATTTAAAAACTACGCAGGACAATGATTGAACTTTAGAAGAAAAATTCATCTAATCCCATCAAAAATAGAAAGAAAAATAAACAATGATTTCTTCCAAGATAAATACAGATGTCCAAAAGGCACATGAACAAAACCACTTCATCACTAATTGTCTGGTATATTCAAATTAAAATAACAATTAAATTTTACCTTACATCACAGAAACAAGCACAAATTATGTAAAACAAAAACAACCAATGGTGTCATGGATGCAAGGAGAAAGGGACTCTCATTCATTGCTGATGGTATACAGACTGGTCCGGCCTTATTGGAAAATATTATGAAAATTTCTCAATTTTGCTAGAAATTGAACTTCCATATGATCCAGCAATACCACTCTAGGGATACAACCCAGCGGCACAAAAACACAGTACAAAAATGCATTTATATTAGTGCAGCATTATTTACAATAGCCAACATCTAGAAATAATTCACATGCAGACAATAGACAATTGGCTAAAGAAACTGTTGTACATCTACACAATGTAATGCTTTCCATCCATTAGAACAAATGAAGTAATGGAATTTGCTCACATATGAATGAACATTTAAACTATTATGCTGAGTAAAATAAGTCAGATGGAGAAGGATAGACATCGAATAATCTCACTCATCTGTAGGATAAAAAAAAAACACAGATACTATGTTAATATCCAGAGACAATAGAGACAAAAATCAAGAAGTTCTTACTAGGGTTGAAAGCTCACCCCAAAGAGCAGTCAATATAGGAAAAGTAGGCAATCATTTACTAGGAAAATAATAGTTGGAACTGATCACTCGGGACAAGAATTTGGTATTGAATTTGAGAAACTAACAAGGAAGGAACCTCTCCATTAACAATAGTGTAAACTGCAGTGCCAAAAAGAAGAGAGAGGAGTGGGTGGGGAACAGGCTTCTCACACTTCCTAAAGTTCCCCACCCAGCCCAGGAGCACAGGTGTGGTTATGAACTTTTAAATCTCCTGGTTTGGAAAGATTAGGATGCAGGGTGCTTGCCCCTGTGATGGCCACTTGCTGGCCCTGCGTGGGCGACAATGGACGGACTAGCATGGGGCGGACAGGCCTGCTCACTGTGTTCACTCTGTGAGCTTGGAGCATGGACAGGCTTGGTCTTTGGCCAACTCCCCTACTGCCTTCCTGACTCCTTCTCTCTCCCTGCTGCCCACACTCCTCATCAGACTAAGGCAACACCTGACTGTGGTACTAAACCAGCACCTTCTCAGTGTGCAGAATGGGTGTAAGGTGAGTTTGGTGTAGACTAATCGAACCTCCAGCCTCTGGGCCCCAAAATCTGAGAAAAACAGCTAATAGCAAGAGCAGAGTGTTGGGAGCTGAGGTGAGTGAGGCAGGGGAGATAGAGGTAGTGTCTAGGAGACAGTGGAGTTGGACAAAGAAGGCACAAAGGGAGAAAGCAAGAGAGAGATGGACAGAAAAACTGACAGACAGACAGGGGCATATTGCCTGTTCTAGAGCAAGACCAGTGTAGGAGGGCAATGAGAGACAACAGTGGTAGGAAGGGTGTACTGTTTAACTGTGGTGCATATTGTATGCCTGAAACCCAACAATGAACAATTTTGTAACCATGGTGCACAAATAAAGCAATTAAAAAATAAAAACATTTTCACTCTCCTCCCGCCTATTTTTAATGACATAAGAGACATGCATATATATAAAAATCCTACATGTATTCCCTTAAACACTATAACTATTATAGAATATCCCCTTATACAGTGACAATTGTGCCCACTGCTTTCTGTTTCCTTGTTTGTTAGTTCGTTTTTCTTTCTTTGTACTTAACACAGAGAAATTTATTTAACAAGAAATTATGGTAGAAGCATCTTTTGCTTTAGAATTCATGTCAGAACCAAGTTAAGAGGATTGTTGGACTTGTTCCTTTGGCTCCACAGAGACACCAATAATACATTGTGGCATGGTTTCTCTTTTGTATAGGTGCATTAAAATTGGATAATACTACATATACAAATAAGTTATTATCTAACAGAGATAGAAACACAAATTTTGGAATGCAGCTAGGCCTTATACCCTGAACACTGGCATAATGACTGGCTCAGGCCTTGAAAGAATGGGCATTGCTCATACACCCCTGAAGCGTTGACCAACTATGGAAACAACCACAATTTTCTACAACATCACTAGGAGGCAAACCCCAACCAGGGGAGACCCTACTGCTACCCTGGCATTGACTTTACTCCAAGGAGTGTTTCCTTGACAGCTAGATGACTCAGCGACAGCAGCAATTTGCTTGCAGGGCAGGATGCTCCGCATTTGATGGTGAGGTGAAATTGGAGGACGCTCCACATCCTGACTTTGATGAAACACAGAAATCAGAATCCTTCTGGCACAGAAACCAGAATCTTTAACTACAGAAACCGGACAACAACAGCTAATGTGCGAAAAAAAAATTTTTCACCACAGAAAATTACTAAGGGGTTGGACAACCTAGTATGCCTGGAGCCCAGAGTCAGTCTTATGCCAGAGAACTTCAGGGATGAGGTTTCTTTGTATTTAGGACAAGGCTTTTTTCCCATTTACCCATATTTTGCTGTGCCTATGCAAAAAACAACACTTGCCCCTCTTACACTGTTATTGCTGTAATTTTTTTAGCTCTTATCCTTCAAAAAATAAAGTTACAAAACTTTATTAAAGTTTACTAAGTTTTTTTTTACTTTACTTGTTTTTACTTTAGTTTATTAAAGTTACTAAGTTTAAAAAATAAACTTACGAAACTTTCTGCTGGTGCTTCATTGAATTCAATGTGTCAATAGTTTTCTAAAATACTCTCCTTTCTCTTCCAATTTATTTAGTTTTTCTTTCAACTTTCTATATTTTTTCACAGAAAAACATATTGTGTTTGGTTTTCCTAAAAATGTATTATTACAAGTTATGTCAACTATGTAATGCATTTTCTTTAAATAAATTAAAATAAAGTAATAAAAATAAAAACATTTTTCCAAATTTTGTATAAAGTATAGAAAAAGGATACAAAGTCATTGACAAATAACTATAGCAGAATTACATTCTTTTTGTATCCAATGATAATTTAAAAAATCAATATATATTGAATTTACATGTGTATAGGATACATAAACATTCCCTAAAATTATCGAACATGAAAAGGTAGAACATGTTTGAATTATACCAAGTTGTTTTTTTTTTTGTTTGTTTGTTTTTTGTTTTTGGGCCACACCTGGCGACGCTCAGGGGTTACTCCTGGCTATTCGCTCAGAAGTCGCTCCTGGCACGGGGACCATATGGGGAACCGGGGGATCGAACCGTGGTCCATCCTAGGTTAGCACAGGCACCTTACCTCCAGCGCCACCGCCAGGCCCCACCAAGTTTTTTATGTATGTGTTATACATGCAAGTGATTTTGTATGAGATATCTCAAAGATGTGGCATGTCAACCCCTGGGTTAGTTATACATTCATAATTTTGTAAAGGAGTTCAAGAATATTTGCAAATAATAAAGCTTGATACATTTAATTATATGAGAAAGTTCTTTAAAATATTAAGAAAAATTACTATTGGGGAAATAGATAAATATTTTATACAAATAAATTTTAGGAAAATTAAAAATAGTCATTAATTTATAAAAGATGTGTTTCTCACACAAAAATACACACACACACACACACACACACACACATATATATATATATATATATATTTATATATAAGGATATAAAGAACCACAGTTAGGGGATAAACAAACCAACAAAAAATAGCTGAACCTAAACCCCGTCTACACAATGGAGATCACCATGCTTGAATAATTTGTGTTAAAGGAGGCAAAGGGGAACCGAAGACAATAGTGTAGGGAAGTGGACACACTAGTGATTAAGTTTCTGCATTCATAAAACTCTATCAATAACAGTATTTTAAAAATGACAGTAAAATATAAAGAACAGTGACTTAAGAAAAAATAAACATGAAGATAATGGTGGAAAAAGACATTGATGGTGGTAGATGGTGTGGAGTTATGCTGTATTCATTAAATCCTTATTAAAAGCAGTATAAATCATGGTGCATCAAGTAAAAACAATAAACTTTTATCTATACTTTTTTGATTTGGTGTTACACTTGTCAGTACTCAGTCTTATTCCTGGATTTTTGCATAGGTATTACTCATAACAGGCCTGGCTCACTATATGAGATGCCAGTAAATGAACCTGGTTTGGTTTTATGTAAAGCAAGTGCCATATTCACTGAATTAATTACCCACAGAATCACTATCCAAAATGTTTTTATTTTAAAATAAAGTTAAAAAAATAAAACTAACAGAGAAGGAAAAGGTGCTTAAATAATTTACAAACAGCTTAGTGACAAATACACAGTTGACTTTAACTTCTTCCTTAATCTAGAAAAGTATTTTTTTTTATTATTTCATATAGGTCAAAGTAGAAAGATCTTGAATTTTTTTAAGGAAATACAGAAGAAAAAACTGAGAATACTCATTAACAGCATATAGGGCTTTTTGATCAGTTTATTTCTCCTTGGTAATTCCATTTTCTGTTGAAAGGATTGTATGACAGACTAATTGCTGACAATAAGATTGCATTCACTCTGCTACACTTATCAACACCTGGGGGAGAATGTAATTTTCCCAGTCACCATGCTGTCTAATACTGATTTTTTTAAAACACTCCCATTGATTTGTACAGGATTTGTAATTTGTGTCTTTCCTTTTTATACTCTCCATCTTTCTAGACTCTTAATTCGTATTTTGTGCTTTGTTTAGTCAGATCACGATAATGTAGACTACTAGAAGAGCTCACGATATTTGTTGATTTACTGATTCCTACTCTATGAAATTTTTTTTGACAGATGAATGAGGCCAAAGTAGTAGAAAAACTAGCAGAGTAAATATTGCAGTGAAGTTTGTTGCTTCCTGAGAAAATACATCAGATTAGGATCCCAACATTTATTGCGGTGTCTTTCTAAAGAGATGGTGTGATATGGTTCCTATATAAAAAGAGAAGATGAATTATATAAACTATCATGCCTTCTGAGAAGGAAAAATGAAGCTCTCTGATGTTGAATGAAAGTATACATAAAATTTTTCAAGTTATATAAGAAAAGCTTTTAAGAATTGGACATATTTTTTATGTGGCAAATGACAATTATTTTACCTCTATAAAAGTTTTGTCTATTTAAACCAGAAAATGACAAATATTTTTATCTTGCTTACTTATCACAGGGATAAGTATGTTGGAAGAGGGATTTGGGATCTCAGCCAAAGCTAGAATATTTGTCTATCAAGTGCAAAGGTTTGGGTTTTATTTACAGTCTAAATTATTTCATAAACAAATTACATTATAAAAATGCACATAGAGAGCAAGAAGATAGTATATGGGTAATGTGCCTGCTTTACATGTACCAACCCCGGTTTAATCCCCAACACTGCGGGGCGAAAGCCAATAGCACAGGGGGTTTATCTTTCACAAGGTAACCTGGGTTCTATGCTTGGAATCCCCTGTGGTCCTCTGAGCACCTCCAGGAATAATCCCTGAACTCAGAGCCTGGATTAATCCCTGAGCACTGCTGGGTGAGGTCCCAAAACAAAACAAAACAAAACA
>PVKC010037141.1:0-13086 GCA_004027635.1 Crocidura indochinensis
CAGGCACGGGGGACCATATGGGACACCGGGATTCGAACCAACCACCTTAGGTTCTGGATCAGCTGCTCGCAAGGCAAACATCGCTGAGCTATCTCTCCAGGCCCTTATTTTGGTTTATGGGTCACACCCAGCAGCACTCAGGGGTTAGTACTGGCTCAAAACTCGGAAATTGCTCCTGGCAGGCTCAAGGGACCATATAGGATGCCAGAATTCCAACCACTGAACAAGACATAAATTTAAGACTTTCTTATCACATTAAATCAATTATAAGATATTCCAATTGAACAGAATGTGAAAAATGCACACTTGAGGAGAAAAAAGGTATTTTTTTCTTTCTCTTCTCACAAAATGTTTCCTGTTATTCTAGAAAACCTACAGCTACCCTCTCTGTTCTCATTCCTTTGACACTTCTCTCTTCTTGCTTCTAAGTCCTTTTCTCAAGGCTTCTCCCACATTCCTCCTTGTTTACTCCTGAGAGCCTGAGCCACTACCTAATAATGTACATAAATTGTCCAATGAAAGTAAACTTTTATTCTATCTCCAAACAAACCCAATTACAATTAAGTGTATAATCTGTATCTTTGATACTTCCATGTGCTCCAGACTTGCTTGCATCTGAGGTCTCCTTTAAGTAGGAGAAAATGTATTTGACAGTCCAGAGTGAGAGAAAATGCCTTAGGTTAAAGAAAGCCTGATTTCCAAGCAAAATTCTTTTGTACCTCATCTTCAGCCACCTAACAATTTAAAGCAATCCTGAAGTTGTGGAAATAATAGTTATTTGTAGTTATATTTTTAAGGTGATAGACTTAGTACATAAGAAAACTAAAAATGTCAAGAAACAATCTACAGGGGTTTTTTTTACCCTCTTTTTTTTTGTTTGTTTGTTTTTGGACCTTACCTCACAGTGCTCAGGACTAACTTCTGGCTCGTACTCAGGGGCCACTAGTAACAGGCTCAGGGATATGGTATGCCAGAGACTGAACCTAGGTCGGTTACATGCAAGGCAAGCACCCTATATGCTGCACTACCACTCTGACTCACAGAAAACTACTTCTATTACTAAGAATGTACTTCAGTGGCAGGAGAAATAATTCTGTAATATACTTGTCTTGCAATGAGGCCAATCAATCTGGTTTAATTCCCAACATCCCATATGGTCCCTCCAAGTCCATCCAAAAGTGATCCCTGAGCATCATATAGAGGCAGGTGTAAACCCTGAGAACCCCCAGGTACAATGCCCTGCTACAAAAACAGTTACTGGGCTGGAACAATAGGCACAGCAGTCGTGCATTTGCCTTGCGCAAGGCTGACCTGGGACAGACCCAGGTTCAATTTCCACATACCATATGGGTCCCCTGATCCTGCCAGGAACACTTTCTGAGCATAGGGACAGGAGTAACCCCTGACTACTGCTGGATATAGCGCAACAATAAAAATATTGAACAAACAAACCCAACAGTTACTAACTACTAAATGATAAAGCCTTTGTTTCAATAGTAAAATCAGGAAGAGACTAGTTGTTTTCTCTTTTTCACTTGTTCTAAGACCATAGTAAACCTTTAAAATATTACTAAACTCTTTCATTAAAAACCAAATCTTGTTGTAATAATGCACAAAGAAATAGCCAAAAACTTATTTGTATTTCTTTATTTTGGGGTCATACCTGGCGGCACTCGCTCTGTGCTCTGTTGCTCCTGGTAGGCTCAAGGGACTATATATGGGATGCCAGGATGCAAACCGGGGTCTGTCCTGTGTTGACCATGTGCAAGGCAAATTGCCTTACTGCTTACTGCTGTGCTATCACCCCGGCCCCAACAACCAAGAACTTCATAAAATAAGAAATACAGGGGGTGGGCTTAAAAAAAAAGAATGAGGGCCCGGAGAGATAGCACAGCGGTGTTTACCTTGCAAGCAGCCGATCCAGGACCGAAGGTGGTTGGTTCAAATCCCGGTGTCCCATATGGTCCTCCGTGCCTGCCAGGAGCTATTTCTGAGCAGACAGCCAGGAGCAACCCCGAAGCACCACTGGGTGTGGCCCAAAAACCAAAAACCAGAAGAAAGAAACTAAACTGAACCATGTTCAAGATATGATTCAGAGAATTTGAATGTGTGAACCAAACCTTCTTCCCCCCAAAGGGGAGACTGAATACAAAGTAAAGGATTTGAACACAATCTGTCGTGTCAAGAGTTCTAAAGAAAAGAGTATATTCAAGATGGCAGCTAAAAAAAGGGAAAGTTTTAAAAGGCAACTGCAAATAACCACGTAAGAGAGGGCAGAATGAAAACCTGATAATAATCTTACTATAATGGGAAGTCAAACACCAGGGCAGTAATACATAACAAGTTAGTGATAGATGAAAGAATAGGAAAAAAAGAGGTGTGAGACACTATAAATAATCAATAGGATTTTAATGGAAATAAGGGTATGAAAGAAAGGGAAAATTTTTTTAAGTTGAAAGAACAAAGAAATCTTATCTGAAAGGGGGTTCTAATGATAAGCAAAGCAGAGCTAGAGTGATAGTACAAGGAGTAGGGCACTTGCCTTCCATGTGGCCAACATGGGTTCAATCGCCAAGAATGATCCCTAAGTACACAGCCAGGAATAAGTCCTGAGAACTGCCATGTAACCCAAAATGCAAGAAAAGACTGATGCCCATTGGCAAATGTGAAAGTCAAAGCTCAAGAGAGGAAGAATAGGGGCCTGGGGGATAGCATGGAGGTAAGGCGTTTGCCTTTCATGCAAAAGGTCATCGGTTCGAATCCCAGTGCCCCATATGGTCCCCCGTGCCTGCCAGGAACAATTTCTGAGCATGGAGCCAGGAGTAACCCCTGAGCACTGCCGGGTGTGACCCAAAAACCAAAACAAAAAAAAAAAAAAGAGAGAGAGAGAGAGGAAGAATAGATATGTAAATTAGGAGCATCACAGGAATAGAAAAGCTGAATATCTGAGAGTAGACTTATTCAAAGTTTATTAAACCTAGTAAGCCAAGAATATTTCATGATAGAAACTCAAGACTCCGAAAATACCACCTTAAATTTCAGAGATCTAAAAGACAAATGAGAGGAAGGGATGAGAAAGGGAAGGGAGATGCTCAATGCCCCCCCCCCCACAGTAGCTACCTTGCAAGTATTATGAGACCATAAGGCTATCCCTGTGCTGCTCACATGTGCCAAGTTTAGTCCTGTCCACTCTGCTGTCCAGAACCTCTGTAGCACAAAAGTGTGGGATCTCTAATACACAGTCAGATGTGTCAAGCACATCCACAGATAAACGAACACTGACCTGTATCTGGCTAGTTATGTATAGCCTGCTACACACTGGCAGGAACACAACTCCTAGTGAGCACCACAGCAAACTGCAACCAAACTGTGCATGAGCAACACAATTAAAGGAATGTGAGCCTCTGCAGCACTGCAACTAAGGTGCTCAATCCCCAGCAAGCACTTAACTGTTATCAGGAGCACCAAAACCAGCTGTGCATCTCTTTCACTGATAAGTATTTTCGTTCCTCAGAGACTTGTCCTCAGCAAGAGAAAAAAAAAAAAACAGGAAATTATTTAGAATTAGAAAACCCTAGTGACCCAAAAACAAAGAATTAGAAAGCCCTGTGTGTTAGCTTCCCTGAAATTCCTCCCCCAGCTGCAGCCATTTGTGACTTGGAAACCCAAAGAAATGCCAAAAGTCTTATACAAATCTATTCATGCAAACAATACAAAAGAATTAATTACATACAAAGCACACACTCCAAGCTTATTCCTAATTCAGTTCTACCATCGCCACACGAAAAACACCTTCCCAGATGGTATTGCCCACTGAATTCAGCCAATTCTTCTAGACTTAGGACAATGCACAGATTTATACCCCTTCATACCTTTACACCATATATATTCATATTCATCTGTCCAATCCTGAAAAAAGTATCAAATTCATGAGAGGTGCATTATCTGGTCTCATTCATCACTGTAAGCCTAATGATACATGTGCTCAGTAAGCATTTAATAAGTTAGGGAGAATGTATACATCTGTATTATATTAGCTGTATATTATATTAGTCTGTATTATATTAGCAGTGTGGGAGGGATGGGCTTAGAGGAACTTTTCTCTTTCTACTTTATACAGTTTTCTACTTCCTAAAATAAATATATTTCTGTACAGTCAGGAGGGAGTAAAATATTTTAAAATTGAATTGCCCTTGATCATGTTAAAATTATTACTAAAGGACTTCCCTCCAATATACATTTAGGGTTATACAAATTTAGACAAGAGAAATTTATTTAAAAAATCAGAAAATACCAACTAAGAACAAAAAAATACTTTCTACTCCCAATAAATATTGATATGAATTTATTTTTCAACATCACATATCCCCCAGTAACAGAATGTTATTTGTATGTCAGAGATTTTATAAATGCCATTTTTGCCTGGACCACTTTCCCCAACCAGCAGATATTGGCTTGTAGCTGTCTCATCATTCAGATTTATATTTAGCTGTCATCCCAAGAAAGAAATCTTCCTTGCTTACTCTATACCTTGTAGGAAATTGGTTTTCTCCAATATTTAATACTACGTTCACTTCCTTGACAAGTAATTTGAAATTACTTGTTGTTTACTTGATTATTTTGACTCTCCCACTATAATGCAATCTTTGAGATATAGTAGTACAAAGTATAATGAAGCTACTTGTTTAATTCATTCAAATTATTTACTCAACTATTTACTTATTGAAGCAACATTCTAGGAACTAAGAAAATAGCAATGATTAAGAGACCAAAGCTTCTATTCTCATGTAAGTTTATATACCAGAGATAAGAGACAAATGAAAAACAATAAAGGGCACAGTATCCAATCTTTATGTGAAAGGTGTTATAGAGAAAAATATACCAAAGGAAAGTGGGTGGTAAATAGTATGGAAGGGGGATGGTATAATTTTCAGCAGGGTGGCTAGGCCAGGCCTCAGTGAGAAGGTGCCAACTAAGTCAAAACTTAAGGAAGTAGAGAGAGCCAGGCAGATATCTGGAAGGAAACCATTATAAGAAAAGGCAACAAGCAATACAAAAATTCTGAAACGAGATCACGCCTGGCACATGCTAGGAACTGCAAAATCAGTGTCAACTAGGAATAAAGTAAACACAGGAGAAATAAAAAGCAGGGTCACATAGATAAGAGATCAGTTGTTTCAAAAATACAGGTTCTAGCTTTTACTCTCATTTGAAACTTGAACTCATCTGCCTCTGGATGGAGACTGACATTTTCTGAACTATTAAACAATTGCTTTTTTAATGAAGTGATGAATTATGAGAATGAAGGGTGAGAGCAGCAAGGGGGAAGATAGGGAGATCAGAGTTGCAGCAAACTAAGAGAGAAGATGATGGCTGAGATAAGGGAGATAGCACTGGGGGATATTTTCCCATATTTCAGAGACTGAAAGCTTCCTAAAGAAGTAGGGGAAAATAAGAGATGTGGAGAATAGAGAAGTCAGCAATAATTTCATGGTATGGTGTGAGTTATCGAAGAACAACATTTGTCATGAACTGATTGGGAAGGAAGTTAAAGGAAGATTATGCATACATTTGAATACATTCAATATATGATGAAATTAACTGAGCTGAACTAGGCATCCATTTCAACGGAAATCTGTATTATAACCAAGAGCTCAAACTTCTTATTCCAATCAACCCATTTGAGTAGAATATCTTTCTCCCCTCCCCTTCCCCCTTCCCTCCCTTCCCACTTCCATGCTCAAATTCAGAGGCATACTCATAGATATTTCTCCTACACTTCCTGCTTTCAGATTCAATCCAAAACACACAATAACTAAACAAATCCTAAAATCTCAACCCATACTGTTAACCAAAATAAAATCTGAGGGCATCAATTCATGCAAGCAAATGCCCATAAGGGCCACAACACACTTCAGCCATACACTTATTTACATATCCTGTTAGAAACGAAGTAAAGAAACGGACATCCACCACTGTCCAACAAATCCTAGATCCTGTTATACAATTATTCTAAAACAGTAAGAGTAGAGGTAAATATCCAAGAAACCAGTTTGTCTACAAGTTCTTCTAGCATCAGAAATCCCTTTTATTTTTAATGAAATGTATAAAAGGAAGGAGGGCTAAAACCACGAGTACCAAAATCATTTTCCTTAAATAGACACACACACACACACACACACACACACACACACACACACACACACACACAAATTGCCATTTTACCCCACATGACATCGAATTTCCAAAGACAAGAATTCCACATTTCATAGTGGAATTCAAATCGCTTTAGGAGCTGAACTCATGATCCTCAACACTTCTCAAAGCATCTTTCTGCTTAGCTATCTTTGTTATGTCTCTACTTTTTTTTTTTTATCTCTCACATCCAGACTTCAGTTTCCCTGTTTTTAATCACTCTTTAAACTTCACCTACTCCTGTAAGTCCTCTAATTAAGCAGAGACTGATCTAGATGCATCACCCACCCCCACAAAGTCTGCACGGTCTCCTACATCACGGCCAGATGCTTTTGAGAATACCTGTATAGGCTTGTAGGCACAGGAGTAGACACAGAGCCGGTCAATCGTTATACTGCTTTCCTTTAAGTTATAATAAAGTCATCAAGAATGATACCAAATCATTACATCACATGTGTCTGTGGAGCACACACTGTTAACTGTCCACAGCACACACTCCAAGGCTTGCGGAGGATGTTCTCCAGACACCTCAGGTACATTGGAATTCAGTCCTCAGCTTAACATAAAAGGGAGCAAAGGGAGATCTGAGAAACTTTGGAGGGGGAGAGGGATCAGTCGTTCTTTAGTTCACTTTCAACTCAAAAGAGTAGAAATATCTAGTGAGTAAACGTAGCCACTCATTTAAGGGGGCAGAAAGGTGTGAATAAAGTAAGAGAAAACAAAAGACTAGCTTTAAAACATTTCTACAGAAACCCTTGTCCTGGGCACACACAAACCAGAATAACAAGATCTCAAGTTATACAGTCTAACAGATAGGCAGATCCTAACACATCATGAAAACAAAACTGAACAAAACGAAACTTGCCTTTAATAAAAGCACCAGAGATATTCTCAGAGCATAGTTAAATACGAAAGTATACTTCCTAGGATTATAGTTGCTATGCCCAAAGAAAAGTAGTAAAGGAAGACTAGTTTTCTTACTATTTTCAGCACTAACAAAACCACATAAGGAAACCAAAAAGAAAAGTACAGCTAAAATCTCAAGTCAAACTATTTTCAAATTTCAAAAGCATTCAGCAATCTTTAATTATATTTCTATCATGGGCAGGCAGTGGTGTACCAATGGACGGAGTAAGGCCTGTTTACAAACTGTACTTTAACGAACTTCCAAAAGTGGATCACAATTACAGTACTGCATACACAGAACTGTCTAATAAAGAATTCTTTCTTCTGGGTAGGGCATTTCCCTTGCACATAGCCGACCCGGGTTCGATCTCAGTCATCCCATATGGCCCCCTGAGCTTGCCATAAAGCCTGAACACAGAGCCAGGAGAAACCGCTGAGAACCACCAGATATGCCCCCCACCAGAAAAAGAATTATTTCTTATAAAAGATCACAGCCTGGTTAGTATAAAGTAAACTCAGGAGGAAACATCACTATTACCACCTCCCTATTAAGAGCAGGGGTAAGGGCCAGAGAGGTGGCATTAGAGGTAAAGTGCTAGCTAATGAAGGACCGCGGTTCGATCCCCGGCATCCCATATGGTCCCCCCAAGCCAGGAGCAATTTCTGAACGCTTAGCCAGGAGTAATCCCTAAGCATCAAACGGGTGTGGCCCCAAAAACCAAATATATATATATATATATATATATATATATACTTAAATAAAAATATTTGGGGGCTCGAGGTGGCGCTAGAGGTAAGGTGTCTGCCTTGCAAGCGCTAGCCAAGGAAGGACTGCGGTTCAATCCCCGGCATCCCATATGGTCCCCACAAGCCAGGGACAATTTCTGAATGCTTAGTCAGGAGTAACCCCTGAGCATCAAAGGAGTGTGGCCTGAAAAAAAAAACAAAAACAAAAAAAAAGAGCAGGGGTAAGAATAAAAGACAAACGCCATCAAAACAAGAGTGATCAGAAGTCACAGGTGTGACCCAAAAACCAAAAAAGAAAGGAAGAAAATCAACGGTCTAGCTTTAAGTAGTTCTTTTTTGTTTTAGGGCTATACCTGGCCCAGTGATGCTCAGGGCCTTATTCATGACTGCACTCAGGAATTACTCCTGGCAGTGCTTGGAAGACCATATACAGGATGTTGAGGATCTAGCCCCAGTTAGTTGTTTGCAAAGCAAATGCCCCTACACAATTCTTTTGGAAAATTTCACATTACCCTTCCATTCTGTAAACACACCTGTCAAATTTGGCATTAACAATGAACTATCTGGATAATCCAGCACTAAAAATTTTGCATACTAATATTATATTAACTTTGAAAGGGGGAGGTGTAAAAAAAGACCTGGTTAGCTCCTTAGACAATTCATCATCTTTTCTAGTATGCTAGACCTTTCTTTGCCCTGCCATCCAAGCCTCCCACATCCTCTTCCTCCAGAACACCCAAACTGGCAGAGACAAAACCACTCAGGCTGCCACTACTAGCCCTTATAAAGTCAAATCCTTAATGCCTCTAACCTTATGAACAGACTAGCAAACCCACAGTATTATGTTTATAACATTTGAAAAAAATACAACTACTTTGGCTTCTTTGTGCCAATATAAGGCATAAATAGGAGAAACAAGGGACACATAGCCTCCAGAAATTGAAAAGACGGATAAACAAGGGAAATCAAGACAACTATGCCATAAAATGTACTCAAGTCAGCTCTAAAATTCACCCACATCTATATGGCTTACTGCCTAAACCAACATATACATCTGGTAATAATAAACACTAATAGTCATAAAGGGAAAAGACTTTAATTCAAAGACTACAAACTACTAGTAACGCTGAAATTTACATAAAGCATAAGCAATATGTGTAAAAATTGTTTTAGAGGGTATTTCAATTTGTTACTAAGAAATTAAAAACTACATAGTATTCTACTGCCTATCCTTTGAAACACTAGGAAGCCATTATTTTTGATTTGACCAAGTGGCAATCTGTAATAGAGGGGAAATGCCTCAGTTTAATGCAAAGAGGAAAAAAGAACCCTGATCACTGCAAATCACAATGTTTGGGTTCATGAAGAAAACAGGAAACAGGCTGCCCAGGTATAATTATAAGTATAGTCAAATGTGTCTTCAGGTTTAGCCAAGAATTAAAACCCAACGAAGAAGGTAAGCAGAATTTACTTGCCTCTGTATCTTTCTTTACAGAAGGCAACTTTTAATAATACTCCTAGCAATGTTACATAATCAACATAAACAACAATCTGGATTCAAACCTCATTAGTAACAACATTCTGCTACATACTCTAACTGACTTTTTCAGGGGAGAGAGCATCTATGAATCTACCCATTTCTGTGATGCCTCCCAAAGGGAACAATCTATAAAACTTTCATTCAGGGGTAGGGTCAGGAGGGGAAAAAAATTTTAAAATAAAACTTCCATTCTTTTTTTCCCCCCAGTATGCTGCCTTCATCTCATATGGATGCACTTAAAAATCTAAGAGGAAAGAAAGTAAGCTGAGGTTTCCCTATTACTGCCTATTTCACCTAGGATCTCCAAGGGACCAAAGCATGAACAGTCACACAGATAAAGTTTCTGCTACAAAAGCACAACTAGTTAGATGGATGGCACAGAGGGAACAGCACAACTGGGAGAAAAAGGATGCTTTTGAGACAATCGTGAAACAATATTAAGTAAAAAGAGAGGCCAGAAGGATAGTACAGGAGGTAGTGCACACCTGCCTTACATGCAGCTTACTGGAGTCAACCCCCAACATCACACAAGGTCGCTGAGTCCACCTGAGCACAGCGGGGTGTGGCCAACCCCCAAAAAATATATATATATATATTTTTTTTTGGTTTTTGGGTCACACCCGGTAGTGCTCAGGAGTTACTCCTGGCTCCATGCTCAGAAATTGCTCCTGGCAGGCACGGGGGACCATGTGGGGCACCGGGATTCGAACCGATGACCTTTTGCATGAAAGGCAAACGCCTTACCTCCATGCTATCTCCAGGGCCCCCCAAAAAATATTTTTAAGATCTAAACACACACACAAAAAAAAGTCTAAACACAGTATGAACAACAGACATTAATTAGAATCAGAATTAGGCGTCTGATAAATCGTATTTTATAGACCACAGAGATAGTACAAAGTATTGAAGTACATGCTTGCCATATACAAGGCCCCTTATTCCATCACCAGCTCTGCCTTCTGCCCAAGACCTCGTAGCCCCTGAGCACTGTCTATGCAAGCACCTAAAATCCCCTTTATCCTCTTTTCCTAGGAGGCTCCCTAAAAGTTACATGAGTTACTGGGTTGGACATCCTCATCAATGACCTCCACAAGTGGTTGGACCTAGCACTGGACATAACCAAGAGTTGAACTTAGAGTTCTGACTTTGAGAAACTTGTCACTAGGTCAGAAGACAGAAAGCTTTTCCTAAAAGGCCAGCTGTCAGGATCTCTTTTCACTAACTGCAGCAGGATACTTGGGCTTTACCAGTGTTCTAGCCTGATCACTTCAATTCCTTCCTTCCCCTACTCAGCAAAGGGAAGCTTCAAGAAAATTTCCCATACCCTAACTAACGTTCACAACTGCAAATGACAGTTTCTCAGCATATTTTCATAAAGTTACCTCCCTTCTTTTGAAAATATCTTCACTTTTACTCCTGTCTAGCCTTGCCAATTATGCTGCTGGTGGCTTCTGTCAATTGGGAAGGAGATGGCAGCCTTTAAGAAGGTAGTCCAATCCACCATCCACAGTCATGTGGGAAAAAGGCCTAGGGATATCTGGACTCTTAAGCACCTGCAGGACACAGCTTTACATTTCACCAGCTCCACGTGGCAGTTGTCAAAACTGTACCTGGATCACATCTGTTCTGTCCAGCACAGTAATTAGCCAACCCAATTTCTCAGGATGCCAGAGAACTCAAACTAAAGTGAAAAACTGCTCTTTGCAGAAAAATTAAATCAGTCCTAAATTCTAGCAGAAACATTAAATCAGTCCTAAGTTATAGAAGGTTTTCCACATCCAGTCACCTTCCCTCCCAGAAAAGTACTTCAGGAGGGAGGAGATGAAGAATGAAGTCAAGTTAAGTTTATTTAAAGGAATTTGCTTAGAGAAATTCGGGAAGAGAAAGAGATACATATACATTTCTAAGAGAGAACACAGTACTCTGTAAAAGGGGAAAATATTAAGTACACATGCCATACAGATCTGAAGCAAATTCTCAATATGGAGAATACATTCCACAAAGCAAGTGCACATTTCAGGCAGCAATGTAGGCAGATACCCCTCAAGAAAGCCCACATTTCAGGCAGAGATACAGGCAAATGCATGCCTTTTCTGTATTTACTTTTTGCAAAACTGCACCCCCTCACCCAAGTGTTGCTAGGGTGGCTGGCTTCCAATGGGGAGAGCCTGGACCCCTAGATGGTCTTTTGATATTCTTAGCAGGCTTTGTTCCCACGGAGGAGCCTCTCCTCCTAGGGGGTCCAGTCACGCTTCAGCTTGGAATTCTACATCTCAAAGGTGAGCTCCTTACATGAATCCCGTTCTCAACAGCTTGTGGGGCTGGTTCAGATTCTAAGCAGTATTTTTCCCCATATCCAGTACCAGTGCTCCTTCCATCCAGCTCTCCGCCTGCAACAATATTGCTATCTTTTTTTCCCCTACAAAGTAAAAAAATATTTACTAAAGTCTATTTTAAAAAAAAACTTGTTCAGATTTGCCATTACTTACTAAATTTGGGACATAGTAAGTGTATATACTTGGATCAATAAACGTGTCATTGTCACGTTGTTTTTAGGTTCTGGCATCCAGTAGCGATTTTAAACTACCAGGACTATCAGGAATAAGGTTTTAAAAAAGTGTCCATGCTTTCCAATTAAAATTAAAAAAAAAAAACGATTCATTCAGGGCAATTCAGTTACAAGAAAGGAAACTCGAAAGCTCTGGTTTTAAATGTAAAAACAAAACAGTATATATGTACCCATAGATCTAACTTCTGTGAAGCCAAGCCCGAGCTTTCACCTACCTGGTCTTTTTGTTGTTGTTGTTGTTTTGCTAGATAAGAACACTATTTGGGAGTGCAGGGCAATGGATTTGAAGTGACAAAAAGAAACTAGGAGACATCAAAACTTTTTCCATAGGAAGATAAGGTAAACAAGATATACTAGCACCACACCCATCTAAAGGCACCAGCGGCCAGGAATGCGCTTCCCTCTACTCCCCCCAATCATCCCCCAAAGCTGGCCGACCCCCACCCCAGACCTCCAGCTGGTCAGGAAACAATGTCTCTATAATCAAGATAGAGATCTGGCCGAGGGTGTTGAGACATTCTTCATCTCCGGGCAGGCCTACAAGCCCCTAGTAGTCCAATGCCTTCGTAACATAACCAAAATTGGAACATTTTGGTAGGGCGTGGGCCAATAGCCCAAACTATCCTCGCCCCAGTTCTTTATTGCTACCCAAATCTGTTTGGGCCACTGAGCATGCTCCGACTTAAGGCAGGCGCCACATGGGAGTTTTCAAAGCTTGGAGCTCCAAGCTCCACGTAATAACAGCAGCTGAAGAAAGGGGAAGAGCCGGGGAATGGAAGTGAGGAGGAGGAGGAGGAGGAGGAGGAGGAGGAGGACAGAATATGAAGCTTTGGAAGGAGATCGAGGAAGGCAGGAAGAAGACCCGACCTGGCAGGAGGAAGATGGGGCGATCGGACCCAGATAGCTGCACACACTGATTTCCAAGACTGGGGCAAAGAATTCTCATGGAGGGGCAACTTGGGGCAAAACTGGCGTGGCAAGTGGCAGAAACTTAACTACCGGCTGAGCGCCAGGAGCAGGTTCCGACTGCCGGGAGTGTAATTCCCACCGATAAGCATCCCTTATCTTTGCAAACTCCGGCGGACGGCGGCCCGGATTCAGCAAGCGAGCCAGGGACCTCCACCCCCCC
>PVKC010037142.1:0-13062 GCA_004027635.1 Crocidura indochinensis
TCTAATTTAAATTAATTTCCCTTGCTGTTTTGTGTTACAAAACACCTGGATGGGGTTATTATTCTGGAAAGGTAATTATAAAATTAGAAGGCTAACCACGAGGCGGATTTCCTAAATTGCAGGTGGCAATGATACCAAGTGCCGATGCAAAAGGGAAAATACACACAACCGTGGGCTTAATTCTCTTGCAAAGAAAATAAAACAACCCATCCCCCATCAGCAATGCAGTACCCTGATTCAGATGATGTCCTGTGATTTCCATTGTCAACAAGAATGTGCTGGCAATTGTGATCCGCTGGTGAGATCTCCTTCAGGACTAAACAAACCCCTCTTCAACAGCTTGGAATGTTGCTGGCAAGCCACAGGACGCCTGGAGAGTAGCTTGGCCAAGGTCACACCTGCTTTTTTGAGCAGCTAGTAGCACTGACTGATCACCTCCAGGGGTCCTCAAACTTTTTAAAAGGGGCCCCGTTCACTGTCCCTCAGATCATTGGAGGGCCAGACTATAGTAAAACCAAAAATTACGAACAAATTCCTATGCACACTGCATACATCTTATTTTGATGTGAAGAAACAAAACGGGAACAAACACAATATGTGACCCACGGGCCATCATTTGAGGACCACTGAAAGCCTTCCCACCCAACTTGGGCTGATTCTGGAGGTCTAGTCCAGCTAATTCCTCAGAACTTTATGAGGGTCTCACAGCCCATCTTCTCCCTCTGCCCACTCCTTTCTCTGTTCTTTCCCTTCCATAGGAGCAGAATCCAAGGCACTTTGTAAAGATGCTTCCAGCACTTTAAGTCAGGCTCTGGGTGAAATTTCCTAAGAACCCAAGAGAATAAAGGGACTCTATAAAAGAGTTGAGTTTGCATTCACTGAGTCTTACCATCAATGAACACTAACCTATCTCATTGCTAAGTGTTTTTAGATGCATTAGTATAAGCTCAATTACTTAAAAAGTCTGAGACAAAACAGATTATAGCCCTAGGAGGTAATTAGAAAAAGAAAAGGTAAAGAAAAGGTAATGTGTCAAAATCTTCCACATTTTCAGTTATGGTATATGTTGACAATACGATCTAATTTTCAAGATTACTGGAGGTGGCTTACAAAAAGTGCTTATTATAAAGCAAGATAACTATATAAATAAACACCCTGAGCAAAGAAAAGAGAATATAACCACAGAGCTAAGGTGAATCCAAAAAAAAGTGGCTCTACCGTCAGTCCAGGTTTAAGGGTATTTGAGGTCACTACTTCCATAAAAGCAAGTCAAACAAAAGCAAGAAAAGACTGAACACAAAACATATATAAATATTAAAATTAAAACACTTCAACCCCCTAGACTTTCTGAGAGCGAATGCTGTTTATTTGGGTAAAGCCCTATGTAGAAACAAACGTAACATACAGAAGACTTGGAGTTTTTATGAAGAAACACCAGCCAAGGAAGAGTTCCCTCTATCTCAGTTTTGCACCAAGTCATGCAACAACTGCAGATAGAATTGAGTCTCCACAGATGTAATTTCTTTAACAGAAGGACAAATGGCCAAATTTCTAATATTTTCAGTCATGGAGTTTTATCTCACAAAGGTACAAAAATTAAGCAGGCATTAAAAATTGTGAAACTTTCACTTGATGGAAAAAGCAATAAGGCGCCTGTGACACAAAATTGGTACCAAGAATATATACTTTAAAAATTCATCCTAGGGGTCAGAGCTTTAGTACATGTATAGGGCACGTGCTTTGCACATGGCCATTTCAGATTTTATTTCCAGCACCAAATACTCCTCTGAGCCCACAAGGAATAAATCCTTGCACCACCAAGTGTGGCCTCAAAACAAAACAAAACAAAATCCCTAAATATCAAAAAATAGTGAGTACAAAGACATCTACTATAGATTCTTTATAATAACAATACCCTGTAAGCCCCAATGACCTTCAATAAATTAGCAATTAAAGAAGTAAATACTGCTATATAATGACTAATTATCAGTAGAGTCAATAACAAATATCAATCACTCTTACAATATTTAGCAAGAGATTATAATAAAAACTTCATTTACGTGCTCGCTTCCGCAGCACATAGACTAAAAACTTCATTTACCTAAGAGATGTAATTCCTTTAGGGATATAATAAAAACACTTGCAAAAAATGACCAGAAATATGTATAAGACTGAATAATGTTTAATATCATAATTACATTATTATTCTTCATTTTTAATTTTCCTATCATCTTACAAAACTTTTCTTGAAAACATATTTTATATGAAATTTATCTGATATGAATTTATTTTGTATAAAATTTATTTTATAATAAATGTTCTAAAGAAAAGGCTAACAAGATGTTGGTTCTACTCAGAAGCCTAATAGAGATACAGAATTTCTAAAGGGCATCCAAAGTGGATTACAACATAAAGGCCAGAGATGGGTGTGTTGATGGAGTACAGTGACTTCCCAAGTCTCCGAAGACCACAGCCCCAATGCATGAACCCATAGTCAGGTTAACACTGACAGACTAACTGAAGAATCTTCAAGCCTAGTGAAATACACCCCAAATTTGATTTGCACTCAGTTGGTTCCTGACTCATTTCATATTTCTATGTCAATGTCTGAATTGAATTTATTGCTGCATTTTAGTCTCAGCAAAGCTTCTGTCTTCAGAGAAAAAAAAAGATGCAGTAACTGTAGATGAAAAAAATAATAAATGAAAAGGGCAAGTCTCACTTTCCCTGTGTGAAATCTCACAGCAATTTCCGGAATGGAAGTGGCGCTGCTGCTAATTTCCCCTGGGGAGCCTGAAATGAAGTCCTTGTCCCTACAAAAAAGTAACTGCCTCCCAGCTATGAAGATCTATTTTCAAAACCAAAATTCAGAGCTTATCGGTTTGACTGTTGGGACAAGACATTTGAAGTTGGGGCTCTTCTGAACAACCAGGACTTCTGATTCACAGTAAATTGTCCTTTATATCTTCTGGTTATCTAAGTGCTATCCACAGCGGTGTGTCTTGAGAAATCTGTAGCAGTATTTCCTCAAACTCTTTAGAAGATCAATAGACAAAGTAGTTTTAATTACTTCTAAGTATAAGGCAAAGAGCAAAATGGGATTTAGATGGCAACACAGTACAATCTGAAAAAGATTTTAGTACTTGCGGAGATGAAACAATTATTGAAGCTACAACTGGTTAAGGAAATGCTATTCACAAGTATTTCTGCCAGGCTGTGTGCTATGAATGAAGCAAAGAACCCAGGACATTATTGAAATGCCACTCAAGTCTGAATTTCTAAGGTGTGTGTATATTGTGAATGGTATTTATTCCACAGACTTGACATTTTATAGTTAGGATTCTCCTAAAAACAATGTCTACCCCAGTTTTTTCTCTAAGAAGCCAACACTGATATGTATTCTTTTAATCCAAAGCTTAAATTTTTCTTTTGGTTCCCATGAATAGGGTACTAGCTGTCACCAGCTTCTTTTGTGTCTTTCAGAAATGCTCAAATTCAGATTTTGTGAAAGAAAGAAAAAAAGTAAATAGAAAAAGAGAGCATGTGTATATTGATTGCCTGAGAGCATTATAGAGGAAATTTAGAAATGAGGAATCCTATAGAACTGATCTAAGGTGCTCAGCTGAATCTTATCAGACATGTGTTTGGGAAACAACTTTCTCCAACTTTCTATTCACTAGCAGGGAGAGGACACCTATCTATGAATGTATACTGCTCCTTCAAGTCCCAGAACACCTACCTCTAGGGAAGATTAATAGGGGACAGCTGATTAAAACTCTAGTTTTGAAATTAAAACTAATTTTTTCTAGTTTTGAAATTAAAACTCTAGTCTTTGAAAATGGCTATCTTCCAAAAAGTAGAGACCAGTGTTGAAATAAATGTGGAAAGTTGAAAACTCATACATTATTAATGGAAACATAAATTGCTGCAAAAACCCTTGGAAACAGTATGGTTATTCTTCAAAAAGTTAAACATATGTTTCAATTATCCCACTCCTAGATAGTTCCCCTAAAATTGAAAAATACTAATTCAATAGAGATTCCTGAAACTGAAAATTGAGCTCCTATATGATCCAGCTCTACCACTACTAGGGATATACCCTAGGAACGCAAAAACACAACATAAAAAAGCCTTCTGCATACCTGTATTCATTGCAGCACTATTTACAATAGCCAGAATCTGGAAATAACCCTGATGCCCAACAACAAGTGAGTGGCTAAAGAAACTGTGGTATATATACACAATGGAATACCATGTAGCTGTCAACAAAATGAAATCATGTAATTTTCCTATACATGGATGGACATGGAAACTATTAGGTTGAGTGAAATAAGTCAGAGAGATAGAAACAGAATAGTCTCACTCATCTATGGGTTTTAAGAAAAATAAAAGATATTATTATAATAATACATAGAGATAATAGAGATGAGGGCTGGAAGGTCTAGCCCACAATATGAAGCTTACCACAAAGAGTGTTGAATTCAGTTCAAGAAATAACTACACTGACAACTACCATGACAATGGTAGTGAGTGAGAGAAATAGGATTTCTGTCTTGAATACAGGCAAGAGGCAGGGGATGAGGCAGATGGATGGCATTGGTGGTGGGAACATTGCACTAGTGAAGGGGAGTGTTCTTTTGTTATATATATATATATAAAACTAAAACCCAACTACAAGCCTGCTTGTAACCATGATGCTTAAATAAAGATGATTATTTAAAAAAAGAAAAATGCTAGTTCAAAGATACATGTTTATTGCCCTGATATTTTCATTAGACTGGAATAGAAACAACCTATGTACCAAATGACAGATGACACAATAGGAAGACAGAGACAGAAAAGAATACAACTCAGTTGTAAAAAAATAAAGATGAGATGGATAGATCGCTAGCAGTGTTTCCTAAAGTGGGTCATGCTGTTACCTGAATTATCCAAAGAGTAGAAGAACTTTGGGTACAATTGGAGGTTTCTCTCTGTTTATTTTTTTAAAAAAGGTCAATTTACTAACATGTTGGGAAAACTAAAGAGAATAATTTCTGGAAGTAGAAGGCCAAAAAGTTTGGGAATCTCTAATTCTGTAAAATAAATCATAAAAAGGCAAATAATGTACTTGATTTGATAATCAGAGAAAGAAAACAAAACTCACAAATATTTGGCTTTTCACACTATCATATCAAAATAGTAGGTACCTGGAGAGAAGAAAGATAATAGGAAAGTAAACAGAGTAAATGATCAATTGCATGCTGAAGAATAGAATTGCACTGATAGTGAAGTATATCTCTTTACTCAAGCTCCAGCATAGGTCTCACCAGGATATAAAAGTCTTCTAATAAGATGGTGAAAACAAGAATTAGCCATGTTGGCCTTCAGAGTTGGTAATGTGTTCCCTACCAACCCTTAGTTTGGAGGCTGCTGGTTTTGGATAAAACAGATTATCTTTGAAAATATAAATCTCCCTTTGCTACCCTCAAGGAAAGACCACCCCTTCGTTCCAGGATTACAGAAACCCAGGCATTATCATCCCAAGTAATAAGGACAAACAGTATAGAAACCGCCCCAAATCTAAGATAGAATCCGAAGCATTTTGAAGAAAGTCCTGCCATGCCCCCTCTCTCAAGGCTATCTCAGAAATGTCTCGAGGGCTCTGGTCTCCTGCTTTCTTCTCTAGGATGATGCCTGCTCTCTTGGCAAGTCATGACCTTTTCTGTCTTTCTCCAGCAGTAGCTTTATAATGGGAAAAGTTCACTCTATTTTAAATTGTTTAAAATAAACTCCAAGTTTTCGAAGGTAAAAGAAAAACTTTGCTCCAGTTTCTTGCTCATGGCTGTGAATTCAGAGTTTATTTTGGCACCATAAACACCCACTCCAAAGTCCCGTATGGCCTGTGCACAAATAAATGCATTCTACTTTTTTAAAGGGCCATAACAAATTCACTCTACATTTCAAATAAAAGTATATACTTACCCCAGTATGTAGAAAAACAGAATACCTAACCAGGACATAGAGATGAATTCTCCTCTCACTTCCCTCTCTCATGTGCTGAGGACATGAAAATTTATTTTTTATTTAAAATAACTAATTAATGAAAATTAATAATTAAATAACTAATTAATGAGGTGATACAGCAGGCAGGATGCTTCCCTTGCACACAAATGACTAAAGTGTGATTCCTGGCATCCCATTGTGTCCCTGGAGCACTGCCAGAAGCGATTGCTGAATGCAGAACCAGGAATAGGCCCTGATATTACAGAGTTGGCCCAACATAAACAAATAAATAGCTATGATTTATAAAGTTATTTATGGTAGAGTTTTAGGTATATGCTATTCTAGTACCAATCTAGTGACCCATGTCTACTTCCATCTACCAGTGTGTCCATGTTTCCTTCCACCACTACCACCCACCACCAACTACCCCAATCTGCCAGGCGCATTTTAAAAGTTTGGCATTATAGTTTAGGTCCCATGTTTTCAGTTTCAGTTACTCTGTACTTTCAAGTTATATACCACTCCCCCACAATACTAGTCTACCCAAAGCCTCTTACCTCTATTCCCTTAATACTTCTCTATCTCATTCCCTTCCTTACTCCCTCGATATTTTTCTTCTCTGTACCTCTCCATTTCTTTCTCAAGAAATTGACCACCTATTTTTTAATGATTCCTCTCATTCCAGACCACTCAAGACTTAAGTCTCCTGAAGAGCAACTTCTTGAAAGATTTATTATGAAAACATTTATAATTTATATGTAAAAGGAAACATCATAGAAAATATTATACCCTGCCAAGCTGTTAATACTCATTTTCTAGTCTATTTTTTCCTATAGAAGTAAAAGAAGAACCATAAGCATTTTAGTATTGAAGTCTCCAAAACCACTCTTGATGTACCCTTGGCTTCATAGTAAACCAAGCTTTTTGTCAACTTCATCTTATATATCTACACTGATGTGTCTATCTCACACCAAAACTTAACACTTTCCTTCCCATCTCTCCAGACCTCCTTCCAGCTTGTGCTTTGCTATTAACCTGGCATGGACTGCTGCAAATCTACAGTCCTGAAATTATTAGAAGCCCTTGTCTTTCTCAAGTGATCTTATATATGAGTTATGTACATTTGTATGCTCAAATAAATATCTTAACAAGAATAAATATGGTCTTTAAAATCGACATATGCCCACTCACTGTTTCACTTCCTCCTCCTCTTTTAGATACCTCCTTGTCCTTCACACATGAATATCTCCCTATACCTCACTATCCCACTATGGAAACAATCCTCTGGTCCTCCTTGCTATCCTCCCTGTGCCCAACTTTAGCTACTTTTCAATTTCTATCTATCCTACTGTTGTACATTTCCAGCTGTGTGTTTCTTCCTCACTCCACACCTCCTACATGAAGGCTGCCCAACCTGCACTAAATTAATAAAAATTGTATATCAAGGCAAATTGTGTATCTGTCTGGGCAAAGAAGATAAAAATTAATCTTGATCCCAATTATAGACTAAATAAATTTCAGGTAGATGACAGAAATAAATGTAATCAGGAAAACAGTTTATATATACAAAATTGCTCCATTAAAAAGCTCCTTTCTTGTAATATAATGGACACATTTTATGCATACTAGTACTTTGAGTTTTTTATCCACAAAGCTAACAAAAGGTATCTTAAATCCTAAATTGGATCATACTAGGCTATGTTCAACAGTTCCCCGATTGTTCTTAAAATAAATACCAAATTATTTATGGTGGCTTATGAAGTTCTATGTGATGTGGCCTTCACTACATTTTCCAGCTGTGTCTATCCATTTTCCCCTTTTCTTCCTTACCTTTTAGCTACTCCAAACTCCTTTCATCTCTCAAGTGCACAATTTTTTTCTCTCTCAGAATCTTTTCACTTTTTGTTTCTTCCTCCTACTGTGTTCTTTTCTTCACCTTCATCAACTCTTAGCCTACCTGATTCTTTTCCTTCTTTGAAGTCAACTAAATACCACAAAGATATCTTTTCAACATCCCAGTATAAAGAAGTCGAAGTTAATATACTCCTTTATTATCCCCTGATATTGTTTTTATATGTCTTCATTTATCCCATTGCCTGGTTTCCACTGTAGACTATTAGCACTGAAAAAGCAAGAACTGGCAGCATTTATAATCACCACTGAATACTCTTTGTCATGCAAAGAGCATGTCTTACCTACATACAGAGTGAATAAGTGTGGAGTGAAAATCAACATATTAAAAATTATTTTCAATCCCAATTTAGCTATAAACAAAAAAGTAATGTCTCCAGTAAGATAGATATTAATTTTCCTCTTACATTCATTTAAAAGTGGGTATTTTTCAGATCAATCTTCCATATCTAATAAATAAGAATTTCTCACTCTGATTCCACCCTAAGTATTTTCTTCCAGGCCCCAAGACAAAGTAACAGCTCCTCTTTTGGACTTTGCTATCTTGTGACATAAAGATAGATCATTTGAAAAATGTACAGTTCTATTTAAAGTTTCTAATTATATATGGCATATATCATTCTACTCATAGCTCATCTGTTAAACAATTCACATGGCTAAGCCTACTAACGTAGCTAAATCTAAAAATAGAGGGGGGGAGTATTAAGGCAGGCAACACTAATTACATAGCAAAAGGCTAGGAAAATTGTTTCTCCTATGGAGAAAAGGAAATAATTAAGAATGTGAGTCACAGGAAGATTCCAAAGATATAAGGGTCCCAAGAGCCTTAAGCTAACTGTGGACCCCAATTTTTCAATGTGGCAGCAATATGCCCAGGAATCATATCCATATCTCAAACAGCAGGAATGTGGAAAGAAGAGCATAACCTTTCCTTATCATCCACACGCCATAATCTAGAAAATGTCATCTTTACTGCAGAAAAAGTCCTAAATCCACGTAATGCTAAAGATCTAGCACTAGGTAAAAAAATGAAAATAGATGTGACATATCTAGCAACACTTCCAGATTAATTTATCTCCTAAAGAAAACCCATGTTTTATGTGTGTGTTTTTGTTTGTTTGTTTGTTTGTTTGTTTTTGGAGAGATTTTGCTTTGTTTTAGAGTCACACCCTGTAATGCACAGGATCACACCTGACTCTGTGTCTATGGATGACTCTGTGTAATGGTACAGGGACTATATAGGGTGCTGAGAGTGGAACTCAGAGCAGCTGCATACAAGGCAAGCACTCTATTTGCTATACTCTCTCTATTACTTCAAACCCATAGTTTCTGAGAGAAAGGGTTATCTATCTTCCTGCACCACCAGCATAAACTTCTAAGCCAGGAAACTAAGCAAATTATTCTCATTAGTGACATGAAATGTTCTCTGGTGAAGGTTAATGTACATTGTATGACTGTAAATCATGAACAACTTTATCTGTGGGGAAAAAGTTGTTTTATGAACAATCTTGTAAATAAAAATAATTCATAAACATTTAGTGAATTTCATAAGCATCTACTGTATGCTAGAAACTCAGAGAATTTACAAGAATCCCAGGCCTCTTTTCTTGTAATCTGATCTGTGTCAATATTTATTGCTATGTAACAAACTTGCTCCAACTTTAATGGATTAAAAACAAGCATTTATATTAAAAATAATAATCATGAAATACTATGCAGTTAGGAAAAATGAAGTCGTGAAATTTTTCTATACATGGATGGACATGGGAACATTATGCTGAGTAAATAAGTCAGAGAGAGAAATAGACACAGAATAGTATCACTCATCTGTGGTATTTGAGAAAAAAAGACAGTGTGGTAATAATATCCAGAGACAAAGAAATGAGGGCCAGAAGGACCAGCCCACAATATGATGCTTACCACAAACAGTGGTGAGTGCAGTTAGAGAAATAACTACACTAGCAACTATCATGACAATGATAGTGAGTGAGAGAAATAGAATGCCTCTCTCAAAGACAGGCAGGGGGTGAGAGTACAGGATGAAGGGGGAGATTGATGGCAGGAAGAATGAACTGGTAGAGGGGAGGCTGTACATTTTATGACTGAAATCCAACTACAGACATGTTTGTAGCCATGGTTAAAAAAATAAAGATATAAAATTAATTAATTAATTAATAAGAAAATAAAGAAAAAACATTTCAATGTGTGTTGACAGGGTTGTGGTGAGAAAGGATCTCTCATCCATTGCTGGTGTGAATGCTGCCTTGTCCAACCCCTATGGATAACATATGGAGGGGGTTCTCAGTAAACTAAGAATCCATCTGCCACAGCGATCCCACTGTTATGTATCTATCCTCATGACAGCAAAGCATTCACCCAAAAGGATGTATGCACATTATTCATTGCTACACTCAGTGAAATGCCTAAAAGCTGGAATCAGCATAGATGTTCAACAACAGAAAGGTGGCTCATGAAGATACCATACATATATGTACAATGAAAGACTACATGAATGTAAAGAATGATGCACTCATGCAATTTTCTGCAACCTGAATGGTTCTGGAAGATACGTTAAATAAAATAAATAATATCACTTATATGTGGTATTTAGAATAACTGCATGAAGAAATACAATGGTTTAAATGGAAGTTATCTCAGACACTCTTGGCCCCAGAGCAAGGAGAAGGAAAGAAATTGAGTGGAGAAGTAGAAATACAAATATATAGCAAGGGGCCCAGGAGCAAAGTGGTCTCAGAGGTATTGGTGGTGTTAAAAAAAAAAAGAAAGAAAGAACAATGGGTCCAAGAGATAGCATGGAGGTAGGGCATTTGCCTTGCATATAAAAGGACAATGATTCGAACCCCAGCATCCCATATGGTCTCCCTTGCCTGCCAGGAGCTATTTCTGAATGTAGACCCCCCCCCAAAAAAAGAAAGAAAACAGACAGTATGTCTCGGGAATATTCTCTGAGTATTCAAACCTATTCCACTGATCTGAGGGCCTGTCTTTATTCCAATACCATGCATTTTTGATAACAATTGTTTTGCAATACAGTTTAAAATTGGGAAAAGTACTGCCTCCCATATTCCTTTTCCCAAGGATTTCTTTAGCTGTTTGAGGGCATTTATTGTTCCAAATGAAATTCAGAAGTGTTTGATCCTCCTCTTTGAAGAATGTCATGGGTATCTTTAGAGGGATCGCATTAAATGTGTACAATGCTTTGGTAAGTATTGCCATTTTAATGAAGTTAATCCTGCCAATTCATGAGCAAGGTATGTGTTTCCATTCCTATGTGTCCTCTCTTATGTCATACAATCACTTTTATAAAGGAGCAAGAGATGCTGAATGGAGCAAGGAAATCCTCTTCAACAAAAAGTGTTGGCACAACTGGTTGGGTACTCGCAAGAACAAAAGCAAACTCAGACCCCCAGATAACACTATGTATGAAGGTAAAATCCAAATGTATGAAGGTAAAATCCAAATGGATTAAAGACCTTGATATCAGACCTGAAACTATAAGGTATATAGAACAACACGTAGGTAAAAGATTCCGTGACATTAAGACTAAAGGCATCTTTAAGGAGGAAACAGCACTCTCCAAAAAAGTGGAAGCAGAAATAAACAGATGGGAGTGTATTAAGCTGAGAAGTTTCTGCACCTCAAAGGAAACAGTGTCCAGGATACAAAAGCCACCCACCATGTGGGAGAAACTATTCACCCAATACCTATCAGAAAAGAGGCTAATATCCAAAATATACAAGACACTGACAGAACTTTACAAGAAAAAAAACATCTAATACCATCCAAAATGGGGAGAAGAAATTAACAGACACTTTGATAAAGAAGAAATACAAATGGCCAAACAGCACATGAAAATATGCTCCCCATCATTAATAATCAGGGAGATACAAACCAAAACAACTATGAGGTACCATCTCACGCCACAGAGATTGGCATATATCACAAAGAATTAGTACAAGCAGTGCTGGTGGGAATGTGGAGAGAAAGGAACTCATTCGTTGTGGGTGAGAATGCCATCTAGTCCAATCTTTATGGGAAGCAATATGGAAATTCCTCAAAAAACTGAAAATTGAGCTCCATACAATCCAGCTATACCACTCCTAGGGATATACCCTAGGAATACAAAAATACAATACAAAAATCCCTTCCTCACTCCTATATTCATTGCAGCTCTATTTACAATAGCCAGGCTCTAGAAACATCCAAGATGCCCTTAAACAGATGAATGGCTAAAGAAAGCATGGTATATAAACACAATGGAATACTATGCAACCTTCAGGAGAGATGAAGTCGTGAAAACTTTTATACATGAATGTACATAAAATCTATTATGCTGAGTGAAATAACTCAGAAGGAGAGAGATAGACACAGAATAGTATCACTCATCTATGGGTTTTAAGAAAAATGAAAGACATTTTTGCAATAATTCTCAGAGACAAAAAAAGAGGAGGGCTGGAAGGTCCAGCTCATGACATGAAGCTCACCACAAAGAGTGATGGGTGCAGTTAGAGAAAAAACTACATTGAGAACTATCATAACAATGTGAATGAATGAGGGAAGTAGAAAGCCTGTCTAGAGTAAAGGTGGGTGTGGGGTAGGAGGAGGGAGATTTGGGACATTGGTGATGGGAATGTTTCCCTGGTGAAGGAGGGTATTCTTTACATGACTGATACCCAACTACAATCATATTTGTAATCAATGTGTTTAAAAAAATATATTAATAAAGAAAAATGTTGGTGAATTCTGCCAGAATTCCCAGGTTTCAATTATTAAATAAAATTTAAATAAATAATTTTAAAAAAGGATAGAACTAATTATTCAAGCCAAAGTCAACAATGAAAACATGAAACCCAAACTTTAACAATAAAACTTAAAATGAGCCTGGCAGGCTGGCAGAGGAGGGAAAGAAGTGGTGGCATAGAATGCACTCTGGGAACCCTAGTGGAGGGAGGTGGCACTGGTGGTGGGATTGGCCCTGAAACCCAACTATGAAGAACTTTGTTAATCACAATGGTTTTAATAAATTATTAAAGAAAAACATTTCTTCTGATCCTATCAATTAGATAAGTAGTTCTATAGGTTTCATCTCATCTCAGTTTAGTTTATTTATTACTTTAGTTTTACTTGGTTTGGTTCATGTATATC
>PVKC010037143.1:0-12849 GCA_004027635.1 Crocidura indochinensis
GGCGGGGGCATGCACTTCCTAGGCCTCTGAGGAGAGCTTCAAGTATTCAGGAAAGACAGACAAGCAAAGCAAAGAGTTCCCTTCTAGACCTCAAGGTCATCCAAGTCACAACAGGATGGTAGATCCAGGCAAGCACTCTGTAGCTGGGAGGATCGCAGGCAGGAAAGCTGATGAAATTCAGTCTCAGGCGACTGGAAACACCATGGCACAATATGGCTTTTGTGCCCTTCTGTCAATCAGCAGGAATCAGCAGGAATCAGTGTGTGTATGTCCTGATCCACCTCTGAAGCAGGCAGGCTCACCGGCAAGAACACTGATGAAATCCAGTCTCAGGCAGTTGGAAAGCACATGGTCCAAGATGGCTTCTGCGCCCTTTTGATTCCCGGCAGGAACCAGCAGGAATCAGTTTGTGTACATCCCAACCAACCTCTGAAACAGTACTTTTTATTTTTAATTGAGGTGTAATTGGGTTACAAGAGTGTAGATGTCTATATTATAGGGTATTGTAGATGGAAATACAGCACTTTTGTATAGTGATATATTACTACATTTCATATATACATACATATCTATATAATATATACATATATTATAATATATAATATATATATTATATAATAATAGAATAAGAACCCATATATATACATATATACACACACACACACACACACACACACACACACACATATATATATATATATATATATATATATATATACACACACACAGTGTTCTCAGGGCTTATTTCTGGCTCTACCATCAGGGATCACTTTTGCTTGACTTGGTGGATAATATAGGATGCTAGAGACCAAAGACAGGTCAGCTGTATCCAAGATAAGTGCCCCCACTCACTTACTGTACTATCTTTCTGCCTCATTTTTTTTCTTCCACCTCATTCGTCTATGTTTTCTAAGTAATTGCTTGAACAGAGTCTAGAGTTTTCCATGTGCCATTGAAACTCAATCTTTTAGGGCTGAAAAGGAGTATAGCTTTTAGGCAGATCCCCATTCCTAGTGGGCTAATGTTCTCTTGGTGTTTTCTGATGGTCAGGATGTGACTTCGTAGATAGAGGAGGGTCAGTTTGTCTTCTAGGAGTAAGCAATAATGATGAGCATCTATCTTCAAAGAGCTTATATCTTTGCCAGGATTATACATTTTCCTCAGCATTTTTTCTCAGTATCTTTTATTCTGGAAAATACAATCCAATTTGATGTCCATCAGCAAAATTGTGAGATGGCAAAATTCCAAGATGGCACCTGTCTTTGACTCTGGTCCCTCTTTAACACCATTTTATTTATTGCCTCACAGGGCTGGAGTGTTAGGTCTTTAGTGTTACTGTCCTTTGCTATCCTTAGCGAAATTTTGCACTTTATAAATATCTTGTTTAATTTAGTTTTTTTCTGTGTTGGGTTTATTTCTTGATGAAAGCATTTTTTCCCCTTTGATTGCTCTAGATGCTTTTCTTCAACCCTTGATGTAAAGTTTTGTTTGTTGATATTTCAGTCAGATTCTGTGTTGGTTAGTTCAGTTTTGATGTAGCTTTTACCATGACCACAGGAGATTGTAAACAAAGATTCTCCTTATTCAGTCATCTTCTTCTGGTTTATTTTAAAACAGCTACTGTAGAATATATATCACTAAAATGAGCAAGTGCTACATAGTAGAGCCTTTTCTTCCCTTTCTTTCTATCTGGGATAGCCTATTAGCACATCATTGAACAAGTTCTTAAGGGAAAAGAGACATTCAATGGAGTTAGCAATATAACTCAAGAACTAGAGCAATGAAATTTGAATGGTATCTAACTCCATTGAATGTACAAAGTAGGGGACAAAATGAAGTGTGGGGGTTGAAATCAGCTAGTTTCCATAGGGTAATCTAAGCATAGGGCAAGCACCTTACCCACTGTACTATCACTCTCACCCCAATCTCTTTTTTATGTATTGTTGGAGTCACTTTACTAATATTTTCGTTGAGGTCCATTGCTTCTATATTCATCAGGGATACAAATATAATTTCTCCTATTTTTTATGTGTGTGATGTTTGTTTACTTTTTATATCATGGTAATGTTTGTCTCAAAGAAACTGTTTTGGAGCATTCCGCCTTCTGAAGGAACCTTAAAAAGTTTGCCAGTAGGTCTTTATAAAGGCTTCAGAGAACTGATAGCAAACCCATATGGACTTGGGCTTTGGGATTTGAGAAACTTTGATTACCTTTTCAATTATCAATTTTCTTGACAGTAATTCAAGTATTATGTTTTCTTTTGATTCTTTGGTTGGTTATAGTAGTACACAATTTTAACCATTTCTTTTAGATTACCCGGGTTTGTGACATAGAAATTTTCTAATTAATACCTCACAATTTTTCAAATTTCTATGGTATTTGCTATGATATCCCGACCTTTTCACTTCTGATTCAGTTTACTAGGGTTTTCTTTTTATGCGTGCGTGTGTAAGAATCTTGCTATGTTTATCACAGTGCTATTTATTATAGCCAATATTGATGGATGAATAGATAAATGCATGAAGAGAATACATATTTATAGCACATATTTGCATACTTAGAGTAGAATATTATGTACAAAGAAAAACCTTGCCATTTATGACAATGATAGAGCACAAATTTTAAGAAAAATAAGTGCTAAGGAGAAAGGGACCAGAGTGATAGCACAGCAGTAGGTCATTTGCCTTGCACGTGGCTGACCTGGTACAGACCTGAGTTCAATCACCAGCATTCCATATGGTCTCCTGAGCCTGCCAGAAGGGATTTCTGAGCACAGAGCCAGGAGTAACCATTGAACATGGCTGGTGTGGTCCAAAAATTAAACAAAAATAAAAATTAAAGAGAAAGGCAAATATTTTGTTCACTTGTCAAATAAATAAAACAAAATCAAACAAAATTAGATTTTTAAATATAGAGAACATTGATGGTTTGAGAGAAAGGAGCTTGGTAATCGGGAAGGGCAATGGGTCGAAGCAGATCAGTTTATAGTGATGTATGGTGTCTAGACTTCTATGCTCATTTAATGATGACATGCACATACAGAATTATATCATGACCTTAAGCATCTATAATATAAACTAATACTATAACAACAAAAATGTTTTTAAAAGATGATAAACATATGAGATGACATTTGATCAAATTAAAGCACACAAGAAGTGACCCTAAGTAATCTTTCATTTTGTTTTGGGCCCAGAACAGGTGGTGCTCTGGTAGTGCCAGAAACCAAAGAGGCATCAGCTGTGTACATGGTAAGCTTAACCTTGTTCTATCTTTACAGCTTCCAAAGCTAAGTTTTAGAGTCAGGTGATTTGATTGTTGCTGAATTATATTGTTTAAAATTGACATCATCATTATAAACCACACTTATTTAAAGATCAGGGTTTTCTTATTGTAAACTAAGAGTAAGAGCAATAAGAAATTATGTCTAGATATAATTGATGAATTAAATGAATACTTCTGGTATATATGCATATTTTTACATATATATATAGGTGTTTGGGTCACAACCAGTGATGCTCAGGAATTACTCCTGGCTATCTGCTCAGAAATTGCTCCTGGCTTGGGGGACCATAAGGGATGTCAGGGGATGGAACCACAGTCCTCCTAGGTCAGCTGCATGCAAGGCAAATACCCTACCACTGTGCCACTGCTCCGGCCCCTCTGGTGCATATTTTTAGAATGATAGTTGGAAATGATAATTGGAAAATGTTACTTTTCTCTACAAATATTGCTATTATGAAAAATGCAAAAAAATGGCTCTTGGGGTAATTTTGGATAGCAAAGCAAGTTCTAGGATTAAATATGGTCATTAAATATGGCCATAAAGAACCAAAAGAAGTTAGCAAAGTAAGCACTCACATTATAAATTAAATTGGTAAAATTAAACTATGAGAGGCAATGTAGATGTTTGACACATCTCTCTATTTCTGAGGAACTTGTTTCTCTCCAAACACGTTGTTCTTAGAGTTTTGCTTGGTGACTCCTTCCTGGTACTCTTCAACATTCTTTTTGGTCATTTGTCGTTCTTAGTTACTCTGTCATACATTAATGAGGATGGTTATTGAATTTTAAAATTTACCAGCCCAATGAAAGGGGGCTGTAAAATTCCACCAACTAGGATTATTGTTTTGATAGAGGATTGTCAATATCCTCCTTCCACATAGCACTTTACAGAATAGAACAGCAATCCATCTTGTCCCCTTGCCAGGGGCATTTTTGGCTTTGTGGTTTGTGTTGACAGCGACTTTTCCTGTAGAGCTAGGGAAGTTATAGGGCAAAGAGGATGTTTAGACAGGTTCAGAGCTACCTGGGAGTAATAAATGTGACATGCTAAAGTTTCTCAAGATATGTTAATATTTAAGACTGTTAGAACCAGGAATCTGTAATTAGTGGTTTTACTTTGAACAATTCTCCAGCCAATTGTGACTTTGTTGAGTAAATTGGCAGACTGTTTGCTGTTGTTTTCTCTTTTTGAAATTTAGCCTCTTAGTAAAACAGCAGTCTGGACTATTATAGGTCTCAACATAGGCCATCAGAGAAAACCACTTAATTTTTTTTTAATCTGGAGTATGAATTTCCCTCCAGCAACTTTCTGACTTTTCTTTAAATTATTCTGACAGATCTGACATCTTTGCTGGGTGCTACTTCTGTGCTGTTTGAAAAGCAGAGATACTTTGGGTGGAAGATCAGCTATCCAGTTTCCTTTGACTTCCATTGAAAAGAAAGTTTCTCAAAATTTCACACCCTATATGGAAATCTTTTTTAAAGCCAGTTAACTGATGTATAATTACATACGATAACATTTTAAATGTCAGACTATTTGATGTTTCTTTGTAAGACATGCAGATTTAGCTCTGTTTGAGAAATCAACAGGAAGAAATAATGATCATAATTATTCATGTTATTGTTGTAAAATACATGTTTAGTGTATCACAGCTATATTACTCTCATACTGAAACCCAAAAGTTTATTATTTCTAAGTAGATCAGAAGGAAAATTTTGAGGGAAGAAATATGGAAAGGAATCAATTCTGAAATATTTAGACCCAGAATAGGGTATAATAATATGAATCAAGATATTTCTTTTGGGATAAAAATGGTTCAGGTTATTCTTTGCTGCAAGTTACAAACCATATAGCTAGTCCAAATCTACATTTTTGGCTTTTTAGTCTCAAATGTCAGTTTGTAGACTTCCCTAGAAAGAAGATTTCTCTTGAGAAATTCAACTGTGTTTGTTTTGTTTGGAAATATCTCAAACTGCTGCTTCAAAGTGCTTAATGAATGGGAATGCATATCTGTTTCTACAACATTATTGTGTTAAGGAAAGTAGGAGACAGGAAATGCAAACCTATAGTTGAAAGAGTTCTGCCAAAGAATAGTTTTTTTACTTTATTAGTAAAGAAAATCTTTGTCAGTAGTTCCAACCCAGTTGTGAGTTAGAATCACAACTAAGAAACATCTGAGGAGTGTTCAGTATTTTTCTGTTCATTGTCATAATTATTGCCCACAGGGAGGACACAGGAAATTAGTATCTTGAAGTCTGTATCTTCTGTAGCTCAGTCCATAGCCTCAAACTTGTAACCCCTGATTTACAAAGGTTTTGACTATTTTCATAATGGTGAGAAAATGGAGTCCTATCAGAGGGAGAATTTTAAAATTTCAGGTTGTTGCTGGATAATGAAATGTTGATGTCTTCTTTCCAAATATCTGGGAATGTAGATTTAATTTATATTTATATGAAGTGAGGTTCATTTTATTTTTAGGCTATGAGAATAGAAAATTATAAGTCTTTGAGTGATAATTTTATGATTCTTTATATTTTTACTTTTTTATATCTGGTTGTGTTTAGGGCTTATGGTTGGCTCTAAATTTAGGAACTGTTTGTTATTGGTAGGATTTGGGAGACCACATATGGTGCTAGAGATCAATCCTGGGTTGACTATTTGCAAGACCTTAGCCACTCTATTATAAATCTGGCCAGATTTTGTTTTTGAGATAATACTTAGTACAAAATACTTTTCCCCGTGAGATTTTCAATGTCCATGATCTAAGTATGGAAGAATACTATGTCCTGGTATTTACTTTGTGATAGCCATAATGTAGGAAACTTCCAATTTTTGAGATTATGTTAATTTTTTGGAAACTTCTGAGTACATTAATTTCTTTTGAAAATGTGCAGGAAATTTATCTCAAGCTATTTAATTAGCAAATAGAAAAAATGCACTTAAAAGTCTGTATTTCTCTAAATTCTATGCTCCTTATATCTATACTCTTATGTTACTGTGTCAAATATAAAGCAAAGCATTGCTTAACTATCCCCATAATAAGTTAAATATTCCAATATAAGATAATTTTATCCACAGAAATAACCCACTATATATTTCAAACTACTGTTTGAACCTTCCTTTATGACATCTCATGACATAGTAGTGTCACAATTACTTCATTTACATTTTTTTCTGTAACTAACCTACAGCCAACAAATGGACAATTCAGATACTGAGACATTTTCTCTGCTCCCATCCACCATCCTTGATAGAAAACTGTTTTCTTCCCAGTATCTAGCCTCGGACCGTTTCAAGCAAATATTGCTAGTGATCTAAGTTTGTATCCAAGTAAAAATATATATTTTCACTGGCAACCCTTTATAATCTATATGCTATTAGCAGAAACGTATTAATTTTTTTATTCTAGGGACAGGAGCGATAACGCAGAGGTATGGCATTGGCCTGGCACAGGGGTGACCCAGGATGGACCTTGATTCGATCCCCAGCGTCCCATATTGTCACCCAAGACAGGAACGATTTCTGAGCGTATATCCAGGAGTAACCCCTGAGTGTCACCGGGCGTGACCCAAAAAACAAAACAAAACAAAAAAAACAAATTGTTATTCTAAATTCAGTGTCCTGATTAAAATTAGTCAGTGGTTCAATATTGTCGACTATATAAAAATAGTACTATTTTTACTTCCAAGATTATTTCTTCCCAGTCTTTCTGTCTCACTGTGTATTTCCTTGCCGGTTTTTCCTTTCATATCCAGAACATTTTTGTGTGCAGTTCCTTATTTGTGCATTTTTCTTTAAGAGTATTGTTTTGTGTCTGTACAGTGATAAAAAATAATTTTAAGTCAACTTAGTAACTTACAAATTACAAATTTTTATTTTTAAATTAATTTTTTGGGGGGCACACCTGATGGTGCTCAGGAGTTGCTTCTGGAATGCAAGGGGATTTAACCTGAGTGGGTTGCATACAAGGCTAGCGCTAGCATTCTACCCATTGTACTATGGCTTCAGCACCCATTTTCCAAATTATTTTTTATTTGTTTTTGTTTGTATTTTTAGGTTACACCCGGCAGCGCTCAGAGGTTACTCCTGGCTCTATGCTCGGAAATTGTTCCTGGCAGGCTCGGGGGACCATATGGGATGCAAGGATTCGAACCACTGACCTTCTGCATGCAAGGCAAACACCTTACCTCCATGCTATCTCTCTAGCCCCCATTTACCAAATTCTTAAGCTTACTAATCTGATAAAACTAAGAATTGTTGGGGCCGGCGAGGTGGCGCTAGAGGTAAGGTGTCTGCCTTGCAAGCGCTAGCCAAGGAAGGACTGTGGTTCGTTACCTCCAGCGTCCCATATGGTCCCCCCAAGCCAAGGGCAATTTCTGAGCATCTTAGCCAGGATTAACCCCTGAGCATCAAACGGGCGTGGCACGAAAAACAAAAACAAAAACAAAAACAAAACTAAGAACTATAGCTGATGGGTCAGAAAACTAAAAAAATATACTGGTAAAGTAAGTTCACAACTATTATAGTATAAAATAAAATTACATCATTAGGCCTTTGATATAAGTCATTTTTATCCTTTAAACATCTGTTACTAGGAAGTTTACATTTTTCTTTCACATATACCTCACAATATACAGTATTGTTTTATTTTCAGCACTATAGAAGTCTTACAAGTACTTTTGGTGCAAATTTCTCCAACAATTTTTTATTTACTCCCTCATAATTAAGTTATTTTACAATGCTTAATTTATTAATAACTATGTCTAGTCATTAATCTTTAAAATGTTTTATATTAACTTAGCATTTTTTGGTCTTTGGGTCACACCTGGCAGTGCTCAGGGATTACTCCTGGCTCCATGCTCAGAAATTTCTCCTGGCAGGCACGGGGGACCATATGGGGCACCGAGATTCGAACCTATGACCTTTAGCATGAAAGGCAAACGCCTTACCTCCATGCTATCTCCCGGGTCCCCAACTTAGCTTTTTATTTTCTTTTTATTTTTGATTTTTGGGCCTCACCCGGCAGTGCTCAGGGATTACTCCTGGCTGTCTGCTCAGAAATAGCTCCTGGCAGGCACAGGCATGGGGGACCATATGGGACACCGGGATTCAAACCAACCACCTTTGGTCCTGGATCGACTGCTTGCAAGGCAAACGCCGCTGTGCTATCTCTCGGGGCCCTAACTTAGCTTTTATATCAAACTCCTTTCTTTTTCATGGTCTATATTTTATTGGTTTACAAGTAATACTGAGACATTGAGAATAAAAGTGCTTGGTACTATCTCATTCAAGTATAGCTGATCTAGACGATGACTAGATAGCTAACTTTGGGTAGACACTCAGTTTTGGCAATATAGTTGGCTAAGTAAATTAAAAGCCAACAAAATTGTAGAATATTAGTTAAATAATTGATGAATCTTATATACATATGATTTATATATAATCTTCATATTTATAATCTGATTTTGATTATATATTTTTGAGATGAATTTTCTTTTCATGTAAATTATTGTATTTGGCTTAACAAAGAAGGAATTGTAAGTTTCCTTCTGTGTTTTCCATGTTTCATATATTGTTATATGAAAATATGAATTAATAAATAAACTATCTTTGGTTATTATTCACATATACATATAAATTTAAAGTAAATTTAAGAGACTTTTTGAAATAGATGCAAAAGAAACACCCCAATATAAAACAATATTCCATATATTGTACTGAGTCAGACAATTATTAAAAATAAATTTAAGAAACAAATTTTCTCAAGGGTTAGAAAGGTAGTAGATAGGAGAGCAGTTATGGTGCTTGCCTTGCATGCAACTGATATAAGTTTATTTTCCAGAATACCATATGATTCTTCAAGCAGTACCAAGACTAAATTCTGAGCACAGGTTCAGGAGCAACATTTGATCACCGTGGAGTGTACCCCACCCACAAAAAAAATGAAATAAAGGATCTCATTTAAAATTTTGACTTTATACCCCACCCACAAAAAAAATGAAATAAAGGATCTCATTTAAAATTTTGACTTTATTATGAGTATGATGCAGTGTCTGGTAAAAATGAATTAGGTAACTTTTTGTTTTACTTTGAGGTCACACACAGTAATGATCAGGCTCACTCCTGTCTCTTCACTCAGGAATCACTCCTGATTGTATATTCAAGGGGTTACCTGGGATGGTAGGGATGGAAATTGATAGACAGCATACAAGGCAAGCACTCTACCCACTGCATTATCTCTCTAGCCTTAAATTGGGTAACATTAAATCAATTAATTATGCAAAGTTTTATAATAAAATAATAAAAATAATAAAATGATGAAAGTTCAAAAAAATTTTAAAGCTCTTTTTCCTTAGGTAGATCTTGACAAGTCCCTCTTTTCCATTCTCAGCACAATAAAAGGAAAATCGGAGTACTGGGAGATTTGTCCAAGGTCACAGAGACAGTGATCTAAACATAGCTAACCAACCACAGGGTACCCAACATGTTCTTAGTCAAAAGGCTTAATAGCGTTTTACCAAAAATAACTACTTCAGTCAAAGAGAGAAGAATAATTGCTACTTCCACAGACAACATAAGAAGCTGGCATTATTTCAGTCCAGAAACAGCATAAAATGACCACCCACACATGCCATTACATATTTATCTCCTCCAGCTGCAAGATCCTCCTCTCTTTGGCTTACCATTAACCTAGACAGTTCTAGTGAATAAACAGTCTAAAACAGATGCCCAGGCAATATGCGTGAAAAGTGCCACTGTGCTTTGATTTAACCTCTGGGTCAACTCTTCCCTGTTCACTCTTGCCTCGGACAAGAAAGGAACCCAGCCAACTCTTCATAGAGACTGCAGTGACTTCAAAACTGCCAACACAGATACTTAGCTGTGCCAACAAGAAAATTCAGTTAGATCTTGGAAAGTTCTCAATTTGGGCAATGTGCCATTTATAGGCTGGGGCTAATTTAACTCCTATGTTTTTGTCTGGACAATAAACCATTTGTGGTCTTGAAGGCAATCATAATTGAGCAGATGTTCGGTTGTGTCCGATATCTCCTCCCAGGAGACTTCTCTAGAAAGGCAGTTTAAGATTCTTCCATTAGAGATAGATTCTTCAAAATCTCAAATAACTGTTACCCATAGATCAAGTTCAGATGAATTTCATGTAGATTACATCAGTCTTCTATTTTTATTTTTTAATGTGTGATGCTTTGCCAATTTCTGTAGTGTAAATAGATTTAATTTCAAGCCATTAATATAACATTCACAGACATGAGTTGGAATGACATGTTCACACCATTCTATAGTATGTTTACCATAAACATACTATAGATACAGATCAGTTCATCTACATCCAGGACCAAAAGTGGTTGATTCGAATCCCTGTGTCCCATATGGTCGCCTGTGCCTGCCACCAGGAGCTGACAGCCAGGAGTAACTCCTGAGCACCACTGGGTGTAGCCCAAAAACCAAAAAAAAAAAAAAAATTATTGGTTATATTAGCTTTTGAATAACTTTTTTTTTTTTGGTTTATGGGCCACACCCAGTGACGCTCAGGGGTTACTCCTGGCTATGCGCTCAGAAGTCGCTCCTGGCAGGCACGGGGGACCATATGGGAACCGGGGGATCGAACCGTGGTCCGTCCTAAGCTAGCGCAGGCAAGGCAGCAGGCACCTTACCTCCTGCGCCACCTCCCGGCTCCCGAATAACTAAAACTTTTATAAGTAAAATTTTCATAATGATTATTTAATAACCAGCTTCGAGAATTCCTAAAAACTTAATTTGTGGCTGAGTGAGTATGACTCAGTTGTATTATACCTTGATTTGTGTTATCATGACCATAGTAGTCACAGTCACAATGATTTCAGCTATGAAGGCTGAAAATGAACATAGTCTCTCATGTTTAACAGCTGTGTGAGCTTGCACAAGCTACACAGCTGCAAAGAATATCAATTTTCTAAGGTGGAAAAATTAATAATATTTATTGTGTGAATCTAAAGTGATAAAATATTACATGTGAAGGGCTTAACACTCTAATTGGCATATAATAATCACTCTCATAAATAACTATGATGTAATTATTTTAACATTAGGTAAGAATTACTTGATTATATTTGTGTTGGTTCAATTGAAAACCTCCCAGCCACAAATAAACAAAATAAAAAAAAAAAACTGTGGTACATATACACAATGGAATACTATGCAGCAGATATCAGGGGAAATGAAGTCATGAAATCTTCCTATACATGTATGGACATGGAAACTATTATGCTGAGTGAAATGAGTCAGAGAGAGACATAGGCACAGAATATTCTCACTCATCTGTGAGATTTAGGACAAATAAAATATAGTATGGTAATAATACCTAGAGACAGTTAAAAATGAGGTCTGAAAGGAGCAGCCTATGATATGAAGCTTACCATGAAATTGGAGTGTGCAGTTAGAGAAATAACTAACCAACAACTATCATGACAATGATAATAAGTGAAAGAAATAGAATGTCTGTCACGAAAATAGGATAGGGATGGGAGAGGAAGAGGATAGGTGCATTGATGGTGGGTAGGTTGCACTGGTGAAGATGGATGTACTTCTTATGACTGAAACCCAACTATAAACATGTTTGTAACAATGGTGTTTAAAAATATATTAATAAAATAATAAAAACATATACATATATTTAAATAGTAGAAAGAAATAAAATAGGGAGACCAGAAAAGACTAAAGTGGAAAGTTACATGAAGAAAATGAGTAAGGGGGAAAAAACAGAATACAAAGTATCAAAAAATAAGATAAAAGTAACTGAAAATATTTTGATTTTTCTAGATCAAACCCTGTCAATATTATTCATACAAGATTTATTCTGGATATTTTAACAAAGTAAAATCTCTGCTTAAGTGACTGAAATCGTTTACTTGAAATGGACAACATTAAGAGTTAGACAATGCCATCCTACCTATTTGTCCTAGGTAATTCAAACAAGAGTGATTATGTATCCAGAGGCAGTCAAATGCCCACTTTTTCAGAACTGGAATTGAGACCTCAAGACTAAAACAGTCAACATTGGTAGCTGCCATATTGGACAGCTCTGATAGGTTATAAGAAAATGAGATGAAGTAGCCAATCATTAAAACTGGGGAACCTGAAATGGCAATACAGAGGTGGAGATAGCTTGCTGTGTGTCAAACAAAGGAGACAGGATAAAAAGGAAGTCTCAGTTTCAGTTTTAAAGTCTGACTATGTCTCTTAAACTTTTTTGTTTTCTGGTGCAGATTGCATAACTAAGCAGAGTTGAGCTGGTATCTATTTCTCCAGTGAAATGAAGGTCATCTCAGCAAGTTTTATAATTCTATGAAAAATTTAGTAATTCTCAGTATTTTTACAGCTTGAAGTAGATAATATTTTAACCTCCTGACCCGATTAATGTTTTATACATGGATTCAGTAGAGACATAAGAAATTAAATATTTTGTATGGTTATATAATTAAAGAGTAATAAAGCTTATTCTAAAACTCTTATGTCATTGGGTTCTAGGAAGCACCAAACTCATCTGCAGCAGAATGAAGACAAC
>PVKC010037144.1:0-13061 GCA_004027635.1 Crocidura indochinensis
AAACGTATTTGAAAATAAAATCTCTTGTCTAAAGATCGATCTTTACATTTTTGAATTTTTTTGAATTTTGGGTCGCACCTTGTGATGCTCAGGATTTACTCCTGGTTTTGTGCTCAGGGATCACTTCTAACAGGGCTTGGGGGGACCATATGGGGTGCTTGGTCAGCCATGTGCAAGGCAAGTGCCCTACCTGCTGTACTGTTGTTCTGGCCTGCTTGCCAAAAGATCTTTAAAGAAAATGTGTGTTGCTTTTATCAGAAAACAGCAAAGACATTTTTCCTATTGTTACAAAAAATGGTGATAAGAGCATGAATATTTCTCCTATGGCTCATAAAATGCTTAATCATCTACATCCAAAGCTAAGAACCAATGTGTAGCCAAGTAGTTCCAGGCTCATAGGAACTCAGCTGTGTAATTTTGTTTCATACCCAAATTCAGCATCTCTCTTCCTCTCCAGGGATTTTTCCCACATCATGACATCATAAACAAGATAGATCCAGGGTTCAGTTTAGTTATTTTCGTTATAAAGCTAATAAACGACAAGGCCCCAGGCTACCAGCTATTATTTTTTTCTCTTCTCTAGATAGATAGAAATGTAATGTGTTTACAGTTTCAAATTTATTTTCTTATTAACAAAAAATAGGCACTTCTAGAAAAATTAGGCAGTGCTCTCGAGTTATTGTTATTAGGAGGAAGGGAATTTTGCTTAAATTTTAAAATCTGACTTTAGTCTTTTGCCTAGAATTGTAGATAAGGGCAGGATGGCAAAAGGACTGAAATTGAATAAAGAGATGAAAATATTGCTCTGTTTAATCATACAAAAGAGTTATGTGTGCAATTATAGTTTCTTTGTTTATTTTGGGGAGGCATCCCCGTAGGTAAGGGTTTACTCCTGGCTCTGCGCTCAGAAACTGCTCCTGGCTCGGGGACCGTGTGGGATACCAGAGACCTGTTCTGGGTCAACCATGTGCAAGGCAAAGGCCCTACCACTGCGCTACCACTCCAGCAGTTATAGTTTTTGTTGACAGGCTTTTATTTTTAGAGCTAGAGAGAGAGAGTACAGGGGTTAAGGTGTTTGACTGACATGTGGTCAACACACCTGACTCCTTGAGCACCATTTGAGTATGACCCCTAAGTACAGAGCCAGGGGTAGACTACGGAGTATGCTGGGTATAGCTCCCCTCCCCATTCTCTCCACAAAGGAGGTTGTTTGAAAGAAGTCAATATGTCGGGCTGAAGACACTAGGCAGGAGTAAAGGTGCATGCCTTGCCTGTGGGATATCTTTTGATCCCCTGCACCAGGTGGTCTCACAATATCTCCTATCTCCTGGTTCTTTCTGAGCATCAGCACTTTATCATTGGGCCATGCATTAAATCATTAGTTTCAGTAGGCTGGTTGGTGGGCTTCCTGGGCCGCTTGAATACCGTTTTGGAGACACACTACCTAACAACCAAAAAAGCCAAAATACTACTTTGAGGATGATAGTTTGAGTCACATGTGTATTTCATACCACACTTATCAGTATGTCCATGCAAGTCGCTTTAAAAATCAACATGAATTCATTGAAAGTTTTATAAATTAAAAGAAATACTTGAAACCACCACTTGTATGATCGGAAAAAAATGTTTTAAGTATGTTGCTAAGGAATCAAGGTTGTATGCTAAGTGATATCCTGAGTTTTTTGTTTTATGTTTATTGTTTGGTTTTGGCCACATCTGGTAATGCTCAGGGGTTACTCCTGGCTTTGCACTCAAAATTGCTCCTGGTTCCGGAGACCATATGGGACGCTGGGGATCAAACCCAGGTCTGTGCTGGGTCAGCTACATGCAAGGCAAATGTCCTACTGCTGAGCTATCGCTCTGGCCCCGATATCCTGAGTTTTATACAATATATAACAATGAAAAAATATAGCTCAACTCTTAACTATGTTGGTAGTATGAATTATACAAGTTCTGCTAACTGGAAAATGTTGCTCAGTGGTCTTATTCAAGTTAAAACTAAATATAAATATTATTTCTATTGAAGTATACTACTAAAATGTGACATGTATAGTTGGCCAACAATAAAATGATAAAAAACACAATTATTGATACTTAGAATGAACAGAGAATAGCAGGTACCTGTTTATATAGAAATATCCTCTGTGGTGCTAACCTTCAAGGGACATAATTCAATTGGTGGGAAAGAATATATTCATAAAGATTAAATACTGAAACTGCATAGACGGTGTTGATTAACATTTTAAATGAGAAATTTTCTATATAATTAGTGAAGTAGATTTTCTCATAAGTAGCAGTTGTGGGATTTTAAAAATAATGAAATCCAACTTCATCCTGAACTCATTGGGTAAACAAGAGTGAATTCAAGATGGTGTCTCTTTCCTTAGATAACATGGTACAAGCGACTGAATGAATGACTTTCAAGCTGTGTTGGCATTAAGGAATTTGATTCACACGAGGGTGCTAGTCCTTGAGGTGAGGCACTGAATTCTTGTGCTCACTCAAGCAAACTGATGAATCCTGGCAAGCATTCATATACTAGCATTTGCCAAATACAAGACTCAAATTAAAAACAGTATAAATTAATTCCTCTCATCAATTATTACTTCAAGTAGATGGACTGAAGAGAGGTATTAAGGTGTTTATTGAATGTGAACTACCTTATGTTTTCAGTTGAAAATGCAAAACATAAAACTGGAACTCAAAATAGACAGTGAATATAAAATTATAGCTCAGTGAGGGAAGGACCTCTGTACACAACACAGTTTCTTTCTCTGAGTTCTCAGAATAGAACTGATTCTTATTTGCTTAGACTATTCAGAATGCAGACTTTTAATTTATTGTCAGATAAAATCCAAATACCTTAAATCTGAATGATTCCTTATTTCAATATTTCTGTTTGAAACTACAGACTCACCGTGAAATGATAGCATTTTATGACAATAATACTGTAATTAATTTCTTACTACTAAGCTTAGCCAATATTGACAATGAGCCAAGCTGTTATCAGTGTCAGTTGGCAGAGACTGGCAACAAAGGACTCCACTACCATGCCCAACAGCCTGTCTAACCAATAGAAAGGGATGTCTAGGAAAAGAACATCATTTTAAGGTTAGACATAGCATGGTTAGTGCTGTAGAGACTTAATAGTATTAATTTCTTAAGCAAAGAGAAAGATAGTTTCTCAGTATGAATGGTATAGCTGCCCACCTCATCCCCCCACTATAGCTGTTCATAATAATACTACTACAAATAATACTACAAAGTATTATTTATGTGCATTATGAAAAATTCTGAGTAAGGAAATGCCAAAAAGTAGATTTAATCTTGTGTTTGAAGGGAAATAATGAACTATTTATGATTTCCTTATGATGTTTCATTGACATATGGTACTTCTAACCTAGTGACAAATTAATTGGCTTGGTTGAAAAAGAAATGGAAATAGTTAATGGAGAAGGACAGGATATGTATTATCAGGCAGCTGGTTTTGCTACTGCTGGCTTATGGAGACAATATACATTGGACAGCTAATGAGTCTCTGTTGCATAAGATAGATTCTCTTTATAATAGAATTGCACGCTTTGTCTCTAAATGGGGTTATTATACACACCATCGCACAATGTTTGAAGAGCTTGGTTGGCCCTTGTAGAGGGTTAGGAGAGAAATAAATTGAAAAACAATCGTACTTAAGACCTTCAATCCATCAAGCACTCCATATTTATCTAAATTACTTGCACGTTCTCCCCAAATAAAAATCTGCATGATACACGTGACTGGAATGTTAAATGATGACTAGTCTTCATGTTGGCTCTATCAGAAAGTTTTCTATTGTCCAAATATACCAAAATGCATGCACATAGAAGGGGTTCAAGCCCCCATTTCCCTCTGCTCTTCATACTTGCACTTTTTTAGTCCCTGAGTTTCACTAGCTACAAGAAACATATAAGCATTTCTTAGCTTGGAGCATTTAACTTCCAGGCTGTTTGTTCATTCAAGTTTCTTCACTTTTTTCCCACATTGTTTAGTTGCTTCCTTAGTGTTTAGAATAGGTCCATTGTAAGTCCTTTTGCATGATGGAAAACAAAACAAAACAAAAATTGGAAATGGAAATGCTAGAAACAAGATACCTGGTAGTTTTATTTACTCTGTCCATGCAAAAGTCATGTGAATGAGACAGAGTGACCTGATGCCAGACCCTAGTTCAGTAGAGAGGGCATTAACTCCTACACCTATCACATTCTCTACTTGATTTTGAACTTGACTACCTATGGATGTTATCAGATAGTATGTTTGAATGATGTAGCATATTGGGATTCAGATTTGTTTGGGGTTCAAGCACCTCCCACGGGGATGGTATTACATTGGAAATGTAGATCAGGACTAGGTTTAAGTTTTGACTCCTTAAGGGATTTGAACTATAGCTTTCATTCATTTGTTTATTCCTCTTGGCCATGGGATTTTCACAAGTGGGTGAGGAAACACTATTCATTTCCACCTGTCTCTCTTCTCTGGAGCTCTTGCCTCTCTCCCCACTGGGAGCCACAAAAAGAATTACATCTGTGAAACATTGGCAGGTTCTTGGAGTAAGATGGTCTTTTCCGTTTAAGACATTATTAGGTCTCATATCAAATTGCTTTTTCCTCATGATTGTGGGGTTCTTTACTTCTCAAGCCTCTTCCTAGAATAGGATAGAGAAAGCTGAGCTAAAAGAAATGGGCAAAGCAGTTTTCTGGGCTGCACCTCCTATTTATTACATTCTCCAAATGGAATTTTGAAGCTTTGTCAGAAGTGTTATTTTTCCAACAGAACAGGCATTAAGGGGCTATAGAAAATAAACTCACCTCCTGATATCTTCCTTATTGCCTGCTACATCCATTTACTGGAAAGATTATATTATAAGGGGTGGCAGAAGGTGTTGTACCGCCCAGTAAAATCACCACTTGTAATTCTATTTGTTCAAGTTTTCAAATCTTTGGGTTTTCGTATCATTTCTGAGATTATTTCTTTAACAGAGAGTATTATTTTGTGGGATGTTTCTCTGGAAACTTATTCCATCCAATAAATTTTTAAGTTGCATACTTTTGAAAATTGAGTTGTGTCATTTGTAGTTAAGTTCCTATAATTTTGTTCAGAAAAAGATTGGAAAAGGAGGAGCTGGAGAGAGCAAAGGTGTTAAGTACTTGCCTTGCATACATTTGATTCTATTTTAATTACTGGCATGGGGCCCCTGAGAACTGCCAGAAGTAGTCCCAAAACTCATGTGGCCTAAACCCCCACATACCCCAAAAATTGGAGAAGGGAGAAGTAAAGCAAATAATGACTAGAACATTTTCTTTTACCTGATTTTTTCAACAGATTGTTTTCTTTGTTGAAAGCAATAACAAAATACAAAAACAAATTTGGCATAAGTATTTGATAGTGATACTTATAATACTTAGCTATATGTAAAAATTAGTTTTCATTTGATTACATGTTTACTCACTGAAAACTTTTTTATTTTGTTTTTAGCTATACCCAATGATGTTCAGGGGTTACTCCTAGTTCTGCACTAAGGAGTTACTTCTAATTATGCTCTGGAGACTATATGGGATGCTGGGTATCAAACCCAGGTCAACTATGTGCAAGGCAAATGTCCTACCCTCTGTCTATTGCTCTAGCCCTAAATGAGAACTTTTACCTGTATTTGTCCCTTTAACATGGTTCACTTAAGAAAATAAATATGTACAGAGTAAACACACTAGTCTTTATCAAAATTTGTTTAAGCTATTGCAGTTTAGGGGAACGTGAATCTATAATTGAGATGTCTTAGAAATAAATAGTTGCTTGTATATAGTATCTTTAGTTCAAGGGTCTGAAGACATGCTACAAGCAATTAAACTTCAAAGTACAAATGAAAATTCTATATTGCTGATTAATATTAAGGTATGGAGTTGCATTTGTCTTTGGGTCCCTAGGAAGCCCTTTCTTTAATGTAATGGACTGCTTTCTTTACTTCATTTCTTGGATTTGTACTCCAACCTTTGCTCCCCAGATGTTCCTAAGATCAATGGTGCCCTCCGTTTTCCTAACTCAACCTAAAGGCCTAATTCTTAGCCCCTCTCCTGCTACTTTTCTTTCTCCCACTTGATGCAATGAAAATCCTCCCCCTGTACCCCAAACATCTGTCCTTTCTTGGTGAGGATGGCATTGCACTCTTCTACCTTATTCCTTTGATTCTTTCTACTTTTTTCATGCCCCATCTCCCAGCCCATTTGCTGGATCTCCTGAGAAGCTGATTTTCTCCCTGGTCTTGGTCCACTGTGGGAACTTTGCTAGAAGAATCCACTCTTAGGGCTCCTAGCTCCAACTTAATCTTCACTTCTCAGTCCTGGGACATTTCCAGCTTTTCTTCCTTCTCTTTTTGTTCTCTACTTCCTTACCCAATTCATCTTCTAAAGACACACTCCGGTTTGACTCTTAGTTGCCCATTCCAGTGTGCTCCAAATCACATACCATGTAAAGCAGTAGGAGTCCTGACATGCGAATGCAGCCTTTTCTCTTTGATCTCCTTCCTCCTGCCCTGCACTCTTGGTGAGACTTACCTTTCTCCTGTCCCATCATTGAATTCTCTGCATAGGGGAGTCTCCTGTTCATTCTTTTCTTTGTTTGATTGCATTTTGGCCTCTTTAGTGGTGTTGAGGGCCTCCAGAGCTACACCTGGCAATGTGTGGGAGGCCATGTGGTGCAGGGAATCAAACCAAAGTAAAATGACAATTCAAGTGGCATTTTTTGTAATACCTACACTCCACCCACATCTTCCTTATTACTACCAATTCTTTTAATCCTTACTTCTGCTGGCCACAATTCAATAGCTGACTTAATGACATAGACAGGTGATCCTAAATTTAGGCTGAGAGGGCACTTTCTCATCCTCATTTCTTTGTGTTTAAATGTTAGGCACATCCTTGTACATGTGAGACTTGTACACATGGTTGTATTACTCTTCAAGTGCATGTAATAGGTGTGAAGTTGTAAAGGCATTCTAAATGCTCTCACATGTCATGCAAAACTCTTTGTCTCAATGGGGTCATTTATCTCCACCTGTGGATCTTCCCTCTACTAGGAAAAGGAGAAACTGTATATGGAGCTAAAACACATCATTGCCCGGCATCCTGGCCCTGAGGCTGCAGAACAGCTGCATATCTACCGCCACACTTTGAGGGAGAAGACCAAGCAGCTGAAAGTAAGTAGTGGCTCTGTCCAGATCAAAGGACAGCCACAATCCGGGAAGATGCCTCAAATAGTTCCCCTTCCTTGGCATTATAAACCAATCACCCAGTGACACAGTCCAGAGAGGTCAGCTTTGGAAAAGTTCTGGTCCCAGAAAGGTCAGGGTAAGCCTCAAAGCTACTCCTTTGCTCCTACCCCCCTTCAATTTTCACCACTGAAAGGCATGGGGAGAAGATGCTGCCAATGGAATGAAAATTTGGGTAGTCAGGTTTGCCTGGATCTCAAGGCAAATTAAAGGACTCAAATGGTGAAGAATAGAAGGAAATACTTAAGCTGCCATTATCCACAAAAGCAGATGACTGAACAAAAACAGCTGCTTGCTGTTTTGTTCTAGTGGTAATAATGCACACAAAGGCCAGTCTCTCCCCTAGCCCCAGGACCCTAATTCATCTATCAATTAAGTAGCCACAAAAGGGAAGTAAAAGTGTGCATGAATTCTTTCAGCAGAAAATTCCCTGCTAGGTTTTATAAGAACCTCAGCTTGGGAAATGCAATGTTTTACATGGGCCATCTAAAAGTTTTCTAAAGAACTAAATTCCATTATGTTTGGAATTTTACCTAATGAGTGAGTACTTAGATATTCTTGGCATGTCAGGGAAGTCACAAACACCAAACACACATACATAGCACGGACAACTGAACTCTGCCACTTACCTATGATAGTCATTGCCTTCCTGCTGTCCAGGGGAAATAGAAACCATGCTATATGTATGGATAGTACTGATCCTTTCACAGATAGGATGCTGTAAATCACCTCCTTTTGTTTTAAAGAGACAGATGCAACAGAAGTCTAATTAGAGCATTCCTCATCAACTCTCTACTCTATGTACTTTTCACAGGAATTGCATCTTGGGACATAAATCAAGTTTTGCATGTGGCATACACTTTTGATTATTTCCATACCTTTAAACAATGAAATATTTCAAACCAAAATTAAAACATCTTTTATTTTTGTCCCCAGGGGTGAGCATACTCTGGAAAGCATGTGTTTGCATTCATGCAATTGCAGACAAATCAGCCAGGTTCATGCAGTGACTCATAGGATTCTTGCTAGTTTAATTCCTAACTTTTGGAAAACCAGATTTTTGCCTTGAATGAAATGTGACCTTGTGTGGAAGAAATGAGTTGGGTGGTATGGAGCTTGTCTTCCACTCTATTATCATGACTGAAGTCTCTCTCCCTCCTTCCCCCCCTCTCTTTCTCTCTCGTTTTAGGAAATTCCACAACCCTTGAAAACAAGATCTTTGTTCCTAAGAGTTTAGTTCTTACAGCAGATTTTCTTCTAAGATAAAAGTCTATTCTTGGGCCAAAGAAATACTATAAGGGTTAAGGTACTTGCCTGGCATGCTGCCTGCCAATCCTCTCTGGTTCAATCCTTCAGCACCACACATTGCTAGTACCAAGCACAATCAATAATAAGCCTTGAGCACCCTCAAATGTGGCCTCCAAACAAATGAAATTATATTTTTTAGTTTAAAAGTAGCAGAATCAGACTCACTGTTATGGCAATGAAAAGGAAAGACTTTGGACTGGGGGAGCACTCAAAAGGCAAGAAGCATCCCCTTCTTTGCTTATTTTATAGTCACAAGCTAGAGGAAAGATAAACAAGTCTATTAGTTCAACAACCTCCTGTCTCTCATTTTTGTTGTTGTTGTGGGGATTGCCTTCACTTGGATATATGATGGACATACTATTCCAATGAGTAAGTCCTCACTTTTCCTGCCCATGCTTATCCTAGTAGCATCCACCAACATAAGAATCAAAGGGCAGATAATTTGGTCTTCTATTATAGCCTGCCTGTGCACTTGGCTCCCCTCTGCCTCTTATCACATCCTAAGCCATAAGCCCTGCTTTATAAAAATAAGTGTCTCAGCATCTATATAAAGAGAAGGTCCACGAATCAGTCCCAAACCAAGAATAAAAAGGTGAGAGACATTTAGTAGAAAAGCGACTTAGGAAAACACAGAAACTCATGGCAGTAGGCAGGATTTCAGAATATTTAAAAAATGATTCATACGGGGCCCGGGAGATAGCATGGAGGTAAGGTACTTGCCTTTCATGCAAAAGGTCATCGGTTCGAATCCTGGTGCCCCATATGGTCCCCCGTGCCTGCCAGGAGCAATTTCTGAGCATGTAGCCAGGAGTAACCCCTGAGCACTGCCGGGTGTGACCCAAAAAGATTCATACTCCCAAGTGATGTCTGCCTTAGATGCTTTAAAAAGGCTTTAAAATCCTTCTGTATTGTATGTCTGAGAGTTTTTCTTTCCTTACCTCGTACCTTGAAACAGTTACTCTCATCACTTTGATACTATTTGAATGTCGCCTCATGATTCTCTTTTGAGGCAAGGGAATGAGGTTTCATTTACATTAGTTACTGGATCTCTGGAATCTTAAAACCCTGTTCTAGAGTCTTACACATTCAGACGTTGAACTGGAAGAAGCATACCAGTGAACTAGACCTGGTCATGGATTGAGGAAACGGACAAATTTAAAAATATTTCCAAAAAAGGCCAATTGTCTCCCGTTGTAGCTTTGTTAATGCTGCTTCCTTTGTCCTCTTAGGTTTTATCTTCAGAATTGAATATGTATGAGTCTCAGGGCCAAGAATATAAGTATGAAATAGAAAAACTTAGCAATGAACTAATGAATTTAAAGAAGAAATACCTTGCTCAGAAACGCAAAGAACACATTCAGAGGTAAGAATTAGTCAGATGCTCTCCTAATATTGTTGTGCCCAGTTTGTTGTCTGGAATTATTTATGAACAAGTCCCAGATTGTTGCAGATTCCACAGGACCCAGATAAGCCACACACAGGCCAACTAATGTTCTCCTTCCTCTCAGCCCTAGTTACTCACTGGGTTTAGATCTGAGCAAGCTGGGAGGGTGGGACTCATCTGTATTGAGACTCCACCATAGGGTTAACAAAGAGAGCCCTAAAGGGGGGCAGAAGAAAGACTGGGGGTTTGTCAACTTTCCTCTCATGATTTGGACACATTGTACCATAACTAGATTTTCAAATAAGATTAACAAGTCAGTGTGCCTTGATCGGAAGTCCAGACATATTTCAAATCAGTCAGGGAAATTTACTATGGTCTTGCTTGTAATCAAGTGCAGTTCATGGATAATATTCACCTGTGTTTTAAAGGCTCTCTGACCTATCTCTCTCTTGTAACTGACTTCAGTTACTGCTGTAGGATGTCATTATGAGTTCTTATTCCTCTAGAATGAATCCTGCAAATAAATATGTTTGTTATTTTGGATTTTGCTTCATTTCCATCATTTGCCCAATTCTAGGTGAAAGATCAGGTTAAATGAACCGAATTTTAAGACCAATGTGAATTACAAGTCTTTCACAGTTATTTTTTAAAATAATATCTTTATTTAAGCACCATAATAACCAACATATTTATAGTTGGGTTTAAGTTATAAAAAAGAACAGCCCCTGGGGCTGGAGAGATAGCATGGAGGTAAGGCATTTGCTTTTCATGTAGAAGGTTGGTGGTTTGAATCCTGGCATCCCATATGGTCCCCTGAGCCTGCCAGGAGCGATTTCTGAGCGTGGAGCCAGGAGTAACCCCTGAGTGCTGCAGGGGTAACCCCAAAACAAACAAACAAACAAATAAAAAAGAACAGCCCCCTTTATCAGTGCAACCTTCTCACCATCAATACCTCCCCATCTCTCTCTCCCCCACCCCTGCATGTATTCGAGACAGGCATTCTATTTCTCTCACTACATGATTTTGAATCGTGATTTGACTGGGTGGCAGATGAGCTGGTTCATTCTGTAGTTGTTCACCTTCTGGGGTGAGAGTCAAGTGTGATATTTCACCCACATGTACACCTCAAGGGTCTGCTATGAGACGTTTCAGATGCATACACACTTGTCTGATTCATTCGCAGCAAACAGCTATTTAAAGTAACGATGCAAATTCATCTGCCCGTTAAAAAAATCTACTCAGAAATCAGAGGAGTCCCCATTCCACATTTAGATCCCCCTTCCCTGGTAAAATAAAACACTGCTCACAATGATAGCTAATTATGTGAATCTGTTTTAATGTGAAGGCCTAGTTTCATTCTCATTCTGAACTGCAGGTGAGATTTATTAAGCAGACAGGTTCCCAGCTTGCAGATATTTGGGCCCTCGCTGCAGAAAGATCTCATTTAATGAGAGTCAAAATAGAAACACTGATGGTTTGTTTCAGGCTACTATGCTTCTAGATGGCAGCATGCCTGCTTTCTACCCCAAGCAGGTTCCAGGCTCAAGAACCTGCACACATTTGCTGATACACTCTTATCAGTAGAACAAAGTGAACTAGTGGAGCACTCACCAGATAACGGAAAATATTTCAAAATATGATTAATTTTGAATACATCTTTTTATTTTTATTTTAATGTTTGATTTACCTTTTGACTATACCCAACCAAGTGTTCTCAGGGATTATCCTGGCCCTGCACTTAGAAATTACCCCTGGCAGGCTCAGTGGGCCATATGGGATGCCAAGGATTAAACCCAGGTCCCTACACACTTATGCTATCACTCTGGCCCCAGAATGTGTTTTTTAAACCTCCAAAAATAGGGTTTTTTTTGGTTTATTTTGGGGCCACACTCGTGGCCCAGGGGTTACTCCTGGCTCTGTGCTCAGAAATTACTCCTACCAGGCTCAGGGGACCATATGGGATGCTAAAGATCTAACCTGGATCACCCTCATGCAAGACAAACACCCTATCTGCTGTTATTGCTCTGACCCCTAAATCTCCAAAATAGTTTAACATAAATTTCATGAAAATTCTACTGTCGGGGCTGGAGAGATAGAATGGAGGTAAGGCGTTTGCCTTGCATGCAGAAGGTCGGTGATTTGAATTCCGGCATCCCATATGGTCCCCTGAGCCTGCCGGACCGATTTCTGAGCATAGAGCCAGGAGTAACCCCTGAGCGCTGCCGAGTGTGATCCCCTTCCAAATTCTATTGTCACTTTGTTTCATGGTTACTCAGGGAGTGACTTTAAAGAAAATATAAGAAGAGCCTTTTACTTTCTTCTTCCCCTCGAAACCCTTGATGGGTCATTTCACTCATTAAGTTCTGAGTTCTGGCACTTCATTCTGGAGACCAGGGATCTAGTTTACTTAACTTTATGTTGTTAATTTGGCTAAGGAATTCATTCATCTAGAGCTCATTATCTTCACTGCTGTGGCCCTGGCATTTCGCCTATACTTCTTTAGCTTTATTGACCCTCCGCCACACACAATAGAATGAATGCTGTCTGAACTAAGCTAGTGCCACTCCTCTGTTGGCCCAACCCTTTTCAGTAGTCCACTTGCAAGCTCAGCCCTAATCATATCTACCCGTCATGACATTTAAATGCAAGTGAATTATAATGAACCAAATGAAAAAAATTCATTTCTCAGCTGCAGTGGCCATATTCAAATGCTTACTCACCACACATGAACTAACAGACTCCATCTTGGGATAAATAGGTTCTTCCCAGCTATCAGGGTGGAAGATTCTCCTGCAGAATCTGGGCCTTTATGATCCTCTTCTATTTTGTTTGTTTAAGGCTATCGCTGGTGGTGTGCTGGGTTTACTCCTTACTCTCTGCTCAGGGATCACTCCTGGTGGGGTTTGGGGACACATATAAGTATCAGGGATCAAATCCATGTCACCTATGTGCAAAGCAAGTGCCTTACTAGCTAGCTGTACTATCTTTGACCCCATATAGCCCTTTTCTTGTTTTCACCAGCTCATTATTTGTAACCACTCTGACCTGATTAGAGCTTCATTGGAAGGTCTATTT